>PVJA010002391.1:8237-54817 GCA_004027025.1 Myocastor coypus
AAAAAAAAAAAAAAAAAAAAAAAAAAAAAAAAAAAAAAAAAAAAAAAAAAAAAAAAAAGAAAGAAAGAAATGTACAGAAGAGCTCAGATGAAAGATAACATTTGAGGTAAAAAAAGAAAGACATGCATTAATAGAATCTGAAGTAGAAAAGCAACTGTACAAAAGAATAGAGGAAATCAGATCAGAAATAAACTCTGAAGTAAAAAAAAGACATCTCTAAATTAATAGCATCTAAAGAAGAAGAAAAACTGCAGAAACGTAGAGAGGAGATCAGAGCAGAACCAATCTCTGAAGTGGAGAGAGAAGGGATAACTATAATGAAAGACTGAAATGCTACCAAAGAAGACACTGATAAAAAATTAGAGGAAAATAGAAAAAAATGATGGTTTCCCTGAATGAATAATATAGGAAAGAAATAGATCACATGAAACAATTTGAAAGCCCCATATAAGAAAATAAAATTTCAATCAAAAACTGGAAACACTGTATGAACAAAAGTGAAAATAGAACTTCAGATCTTGAAGACACAGTTGCAGCTAGTAAGAAGGTAAGAAAGGATCTGTTAAAAATAACTAGGATGCAGGATAATATAATTCAACATCTGCAAGATGAGGCAAAAATGAACAACATGAGATTAATAGGAATGAATGAAAAAGGAGTCAATACAAAGGATATCAAAAGAATATAGGCAGAAGTAATAACAGAAAACTTCCCAAATAGGAGAAAACAACTTGACATTGAGATAACTGATGCATTCAGAACTCCAAATAACATTGACCCAACTAAAAACACGCTCAGACATATACTAGTCAAGATCCCAGAAATCCAGCAGCAGAATAATATACTAAAAGCCACTAGAGAGAAGAAACAGATCACATTTAAAGGAAGACCTATCAGAATAATGGCAGATTTCTCTTTACAAACCATGAAGTCAAGAAGAGCATGGAACAGAGGGCTCCAAGTACTCCATGAAAACAAATTACAGCCTACACTGCTATACCCTGCAAAACTCTCTTTCAAGTATGAGGGAGAAGTGAAATACTTCCATGACAAGGAGCAACTAAAGAGTTTCTTGATGTCAAAGCCAATCCTACATAAACTACTAAGAAATATTTTAGAGAGGGACCAAAATGACCTGACCTCCACAAAAGAGAACAGAAAGAACCCACCGAATTGGGCAACCAATAAAACACAGGAAAAAAAGGTATAAACACTGAGTAAAGAACATTTCAATTATAACCATCAGTGTAAATGGACTGAATCCCCTAAATAAAGGAAATAGACTGCCAGAGTGGATAAGGAAGCAAAATCCAACAATATGTTGTACACAAGAAACACACTTAGCTCATAAAGAAACTCATAGGCTAAAAGTTAAAGGATGGAAAACAATACATGCCCCAGGATGTAAAAAAAAAAAAAAAAAGCAGGGGTAGCAATCCTGTTTGTAGACAGTCAAAACTTCAAACCAAGTTAGATCAAATGAAATAAAGAAGGCCACTACATACTGGTTAGGGGAAAAATTCAAGATGAATAGGTAACACTCATAAATATGTATGCACCCAACACGGGGGTACAAAGTTATATAAGACAAATCTTAACAGACACCAAAAATTTACTATCCAATACCATAATTTTAGTAGGAGAGCTTAACACCCCTTTATCCAAAAAGATAGGTCAAGCAAACAAACAAACAAAGAAACAAACAAACAAAAAGTAAGCAAAGAAGTCACAGAACTGAACCAGATCTTGGAACAACTGGTGGACATACACAGAGTGTTCCACCCAAACACTTTTGAATACACATTTTCTTCAGCTGCACAGGGGACATTTTCCAAAATAGACCACATATTAGTGCATAGGCCATGCTTAAGCATACGCAAAAAACCAGAAATTATCCCATGCATATTATCTGACCACAGTGCAATGAAACTGGAAATAAATGACGAAACCGCAAGAACCCCACAAATACATGGGAATTAAACAAAACCCTTCTCAGCAACCAGTGGCTTATAAAAGAAATTAAAGAATAAATTAAACAATATTTAAAATTTAATGAAAATTCAAACACAACCTACCTGAAATTATGGGATGCAATGGAACAAGTTCTTAGAGGGAAATTTGTAACTCTGAACTCACACATTAAGAAAACAAAACAGGAACAAATAGATACGCTCATGCAGCACCTAAACTTACTAGAAAAGGAAGAGAAAATGAAGCTCAAAGCCCAAAGACGTGAGGAAAGTGTAAAGAGTAGGGTGGAAATTAACTCAATCGGGACAAAGAAAACAATGCAAGGGATGAATGAACCAAAAAGCTGGTGTTTTGAAAGATTAAATAACATTGATAGGCCCTTAGCTAACCTCATCAAAACGGGGAAAGAAAGGACTCAAATTCAAACAGTAAGGAATGACAAAGCAGAGATTCAGAGGATCATTAATAGGCATTTTGAGAATCTTTACTCACAGAGTTGAAGACATACATAAAATGGACATGTTCCTAGAAAGTTACAAATTGTCAAAACTGAATCCAGAAGATATAAGAACTCTCAATAACCCACTAACAGGGCCCGGCAGGATGGCTCAGTGGTCTAAAGTGCCTACTTAGGAAAGCTTGGGCGGCTGCAGGGACCGCGGTTTGATCCCCGGCACCACGTGCTGTGCCAGCCCTGCCCTTAGGGCAGGCTGAGCAGGCCATAAAAACAAACAAACAGACAAACAAACAAGCAAACAAAAGTTTTGAAACAAGAAATAAAATGAAATAAAATAATTAAAAAATAACCCACTAATAGCCAATGAAATCCAAAATGTCATAAAAAGCCTACCAACAAAGAAAAGTCCAGGACCTGATAGATTTACCACTGAATTATATAGGAAATTTACAGAAGGAATAATCCTAATTCTCCTCAAACTCTTCAATGAAATTGAAAAGAAAGCAATCCTCACAACATCATTGCTAGAGGGAAGAATTACACGATACCAAAAGCAGAGATAGATGCAACCAAAAGAGAGAACTATAGGCCAATTACTTTCTTGATCATAAATGTCAATATCCTCAATAAAATCTTCACCACTATAATACAGCAAGTCATGAAGAAGATTATACACCACGACCAGGTAGGATTCATCCCAGGGATGCAAGGATGGTTCAATATATGCAAATCTAAAAATGTAATACACTATATCAATAGAGCCAAAGCCAAAAATTACGTGATCATCTCTATTGATGTATAAAAGGCTTTTGACAGAGTCCAACATTCATTTATGTTCAGAGTCCTACAGGAAATTGGAACAGAGGGCCTCTACCTCAGTCTGATAAAAGTCATATGACAATCCAACATCTAACATAATTCTAAATGAGAAAAAACGAAATCTTTTATTCTCAGATCTGGTACAAGGCAAGGATATCCTCTATCACCACTCCTATTCAATGTAGTTCTGGAATCATTAGTTTCAGCCATTAGACAAGAGAGAGAAATAAAAGGAATAAAAATAGGTAAAGAGGGAGTTGAATTATTATTATTTGTGGATGACATGACAATATACTTGGAAGACCCAAAATACTTCACCAAGAAGCTACTAGAATTAATACACAAATTCAGCAGCATAGCAGGATGCAAAGTCAACACACAAAGATAACAAACACACAGCGAGAGAAATTAGTGAAATAATACTTTTTACATTCGCACTGAAAAAAATGAAATACCTAGGAATTATCCTCATAAAAGTAGTAAAAGTTCTGTTCAATGAAAACTACAGTACTCTGAAAAAAAGAGATCCTAGAGGATTTCAGATAGTGGAAAGATATTCCATCCTCCTGGATGGGAAGAATCGATATTTTGAAGATGGCCATACTCCGTAAACTGTTACACAGATTTAATGCAATCCCTATCAAAATACCATCAACATACCTCACAGACCTGGAGAAATCATTCCTAAAATTTGTTTGGAACCAAAAAGGGCCCAGAATTGCAAAGACGACCCTGGGCAACAAATACAAGGCAGGAGGCATTACAGTTCCTGACCTAAAGTTATACTACAAAGCTACAGGAATAAAATCAGCATGGTATCGACAAAAATATAGACCTGAGCATCAGTGGAATAGACTAGAAAATGCAGAAGCAAATACAAACACACTCAGTCGCCTTTCTTTGACAAAGGGGCCAAATATGCTTACTGGAAGAAAGATAACCTCTTCAAGAAATAATGCTGGAAAAGCTGGCTCTCTAACTGCCAAAAACTAAAGCTTGACCCATGTCTATCACTATGCACTAAACTAAGGTCAAAATGGATTAAAGATCTAGATATTAAGAGAGAAACATTAAATCTCCTGGAAGAAAGAGTGGGAGAATATCTTGAAGACGTAGGAGTTGGCAAAGAGTTAATGGACAAAAATCAACATGCATTTTCCAACTTCAAAGAATCAACAGCTGGGACCTCCTGTGGCTAAGATGTTTTTACACCCGAAAAGAAATTAACAACAGAGTGAAAAGACAACCCACAAGTTTCGAAAAGATTTTAACTAATAAGTATTCAGACAAAGGTCTTCTATTGAGAATTTATAAAGGACAAGAAACCATTAGGTTTCCAAAATTCAAAACAATCCAGAAATGGACATGTGAGATGAACACAAACTTCTCAGAGAAAGAAATTCAACAAGCCTGCAAATATATGAATAAATTTTCCACTTCACTAGCAATTCGTGAAATGCAAATTAAAACAACACTTAGATGCCATCTTACTCCAGAAAGAATGGCTATCATAAAGAAATCAATCATCAACAAATATTGGAGAGGCTGTGGGGAAAAAGGAACCCTTCTCCTCTGCTGCTGGGAATGCAGACTGGTGCAACCATTATGGAGAGCAGTGTGGAGATTCCTTAAAAAACTAGGACTCGAAATCTCATTCAATCCAGCTGTATCCCTACTGGAAATTTTTCCAGGACTGAAAACATCATGTCATAGCAGTATCTGTGCAGTTATGTTTATAGCACCACAATTTGTAATAGCCAAGCCTTGCAAACAACCAAAATGCCCATCATCTGAAAGATGGTTGAAAAAGATGTGGTATTTTTATACAATGGTGTATTGCTCAGCTATAAAGAATGATAAAATAGAAGACTTCATATACAAGTGGGATTTATCTTGAACATACACTCATGAGTGAAATAAACCAGACCTACATGCATAAATATTATATAGTCTCTCTGGTGTAAGAGCCCAAAAGAAGAAATAAAAATGGAGAAGTATAACACAGATGAATGGAAATGGAGGACTTAAAGGTTAAATAACAAAGTGGCTGAAAACATAGGAAACATGGCAGGAGCAAAACCATGTGCATAATCAATTAGATAATGGTCCTAAGAACCTTCGAAGGGTTTATCACCCTGAGGATAGCAATGTGTAACACTAAAGCTGAGCTGGGAACGTCTGTCATTCTGGTCTTTTAGATACATGCTTCATAAATGGTTGGTTTACAAGAAAACAAAAATGGTATTAATTGAGAGTAAGTCACTAGGAAAAATACCGAAGTATTGATAGGCTACAATTTTGTATATGCTTAGATTTCTAAATTCCTACATAAAAAATGTGTAACTGCTTTTATCACATTCTATAGAGATTTATTAGAATAGCAATGATTGATAGATAATGCCATTCCAAGTTAAGACTAAGATGTTGGATACTCAGAAAGACAGTGATGCTAAGGTCAACTACCTATGTTATAGAGCAATAGTATCACTAAAATTTTCTTCTGGAGGGTTAAGAATATAAATTTACCGATGAAAAATTGGAGCAAAAGAAGGGCTACAAGGACAGCCAATATATTGGCTCTAGGCCTTCAAGGTCAGTGAGGACTCATGACATAAGAGAACTTGTGCTATAACATCCTATAGCTCAGTCGTTTCCCAAATTTTCCGTTCAGGGAGATTATAGGGCTATAGAGGAAAGGAATTGGAGATATACAGTTTACCTATGGAGAGTCACCTAGAGAGAAAACATTCTCTCAGGCTTTCACAGAGTGCAAATTGGTCAAACAATGGCCGTGACTCTTCCAGATGGCTGACACTGACAACAATTCTGCACAGCACTGTTCATGGCTTCAAAGTAAACCCTGAGTGGATTTGTCTCACATTGGAGCTACAAAAGTTTTTTTTTTTTTCAAAAGTTTTATGTTTTATTATACAGGTCTTGTTTTACCTTGCGCTGAAGCACCCAGCAGAAAATTTTAAACGAGGTATAAAAGTAAAGCTAGATTAGTATGCTGAGCTGTAAAAGCCTTAAATCAATAGCTTCCATCATTGCCAGTTTATTATTATTATTATTATTATTATTATTATTATTATTATTGTTATTATTGTTAATTTGTCTTTTTTTTTTTTTTGTCTTTTTAAGACAGGGTCTCACTATGCAGTTGAGGCTGGTCCTGAGCTCACTTTTGTAGCCCAGGCTGGTCTCGAACTCGCATCAATCCTCCTGCCTCAGCCTCCCGAGTGCTGGGATTACAGGCGTGCGCCACCACGCCCGGCTTAATTTGTCTTTTTGAGACAAGCTCTCGCTATGTGATTCAGGCTGGCCTTGAGCTCACTTTTGTAGCACAGTCTGGTCTTGAATTCACATCAATATTCCTGCCTCAGCCTCCCAAGTGCTGGGATCAGAGGTGTGCACACCAGGTCCTGCTCATAATTGGCAGTTTTGCTAGTAATCTACTGCCATAGTGGAACATTGGATTATGTGTACAACTACTTTCTCTTAGTTCAATGAGAAGAAATTTTTGTGTCAATAATTACAAAAATTATCACTTCTACACCCTGTGTTCTGAGTAACTACTAGAACACCAACATATATTGTGTCAAACACTTTAAATGTACCACTAACATGTTTTGAAACTGTCACATTGTTATTTCTTATTAAATGCAGTAAGATACATATAAAAAGTTGCTATTCGTTTTGCTCTTCCTTAGCTAATAGTTTTGTTTTATGTATGTGCTGTAATGAATTTTTCTTTATAGTTGGTTTTTTTGTAATTTCACTTTGTGTATCTTTGTATGATTGTATTCATCTTTCTTGTGCAAAACGTTCATTTTTCTTGGAAATGTGGTATAATTTCAACTAAATTTAGAAATCTTAAATGTTTAAATATTTATTGCCTACCTCTTTCTACCTTGAAATTTCTAATTGTATGAACATATGCATTTTTATTTTGGGATAGAGTGAACTATGATATGACTGATCTGTGCATTCTTCTTTATTTTTATTTTAGACAATTTTTATTGTTATATTCTTTTAACTTTGTAAGCTATTTACAATGTGCAATCTATTATTAATCTCATGTAGTCATTTCAGAAATATTTCTCTTAAATTCATTGTCTATACCTTATATTTATCACCTTTCCATATTTGTCTACGATGTTTAATGTTACATAATTATTTATTTTCAATAAAGTTAATAGAAACCTCCCAAAACCTAATCATACAAGACCCCCATACAAAAAGTAATTATTGACAACAGCCAGAGTAAACCAGTAATGTTACACCACCTGACTTCAATATTCTGTTATCAAGATATGTAAACCAGAACAACGCGGCACCAAATAGACACATGGAGCACTGGAGTAGAGCAGAGTATGAAAAGTTCCTGAGCCCAAGGCCGGATGCTTCTCTGCAAAGGCAAGGGACCGTTTGAATATTTCCCTGAGAGGGTGAGATACATTCTCACAGGAATAAGAATCATACTGTATAAGTACTCACTAGAAACAAAAATCGACTTGCAATGGAGTAAAGATTAAATGGAAGTCAGTGAAGAGAGAATCAGATTATTAATATTTGCTTGAATTTATTGGAACACTTTTCACCATAGTGAGACAATTTTAAAAACTCTCTTGTCTATCAAATGCTGTATGGACAGAGGATATATACCACATAAATATTTTTTTCAAAGTCATTTATTTATTTATATGTAATTATTACATTTTGCACAGGGTCTTGTATGCAACCTGGACTCCTACTGATTCTCCTGTCTCAGCCTCCCCAGTATTGGGAGTATAGGCATGTGCCACCACGCCCGGTTTTTTGTGGCTGCCATGGTGTGTGGTGGAGGGGAGCGAGCCGGGGTCCTTGTGTTGGCTGAGCAGTTGCTTAGACAACTGCGCTCTCTCTACAGCCCCATATCCATTTTATGTGCTACAAAAATCATCTTATCAGAAAACAATATGCAGTAACATTCAAATTCACATGGATGGAAGTCAGGATGATAAGGTCATGTGACATAATGGAGTCCCAGAAAGGCAAGACTTGTATGACTTCCTCCGTCAAAACTGGAATCTAAAAAAGCCACTGTCACAGAAGGTGAGAGTAGCGTGCTGTCGCCAGAGAATCAGGAGTGAAGAGGAGTTTAGAGGATAGAGAAGGATAGCCAGCTGGCTGCCCGGGTCTGCGCACTGAGTCTCCCATCTCAGCACCCGGAATGAGTGAGCTGGACAAGCTCAGTCTCCTTACAGAGGTAGGTTACAGGAGAGAAGGGGTCTGTTGGAACTGCGCTGAGGGTTCCTTACCAGAGAAGCGATACTTTGTGTGGGAAACGGATCCAGAGAAGCGGCTATGCTGTTAGGAGGAATAACTCGTGAAGCCTCCGTGAACTGAATGTGTAAAGAGAAAGGAAGTTGTTGGACCTGCTGCTGTTTTTTTTTTTTTTTTTTTTTGCAATTCCTTCCTATTCTAATCGAATCAACATGTCCCTGATGTCTGCTGAAGTTGTTGTTTATTTCCAGAGAGACAAACTACATTTCAAAGTGTTCAAGCTGGAAAAGTCAGTGTAAATCCATTCTGCTATGCATTTTCTAGCACAGGAATCATGCAGACAATGTTTCGGATTTCTAGCAGTGTGTAGGCGAAGCTGCTACGTTCATGGTAAAGAGCAGAATGGACTGGCAAAGCCATCTCACCCCTCGCTGAAACCAACGGGAGTGCTGTCTCTGACTTGGGGCCTCTGAGTCCCGGGACAGAGACATAGCTGCGTCTCCGTAGAAACCGTAGTGCTCCCAGCACCACTCTAAGACTCCTCTGCCCTCGGAAGCCAGAGCACCGGCATTTCAGGAAGCCAACCCATGAGATAGGTTACAGTGTGTCCTGTGCCTCTCTCTCTCTGCGTTATAAATACTCAGGTATCCTTTTCAAATTATTTAAAAGAGGAACTAGGAATAGCAGAGGGAGAGACCAAGGAAGGGGACAGATGAGAAAGGAAGCATGCCATGAAAGCAAAGCTTCGCGAATGAGAACGGGGCTTAGAGGGCTGGAAGTTAAAACAAAGGACAAGGTAAGTTACAGTATGCGCAGATCCAAGTTCCCTATGATGACTGTGACCAGTGGGTATATTTAAATTGTAGCCAGAAATGAGCTGTTTATCCCATCATTCTGCCGTGATTTCGCTTGTATGCGTAGCGCCTTTCACCTTAATATTACATACTGCATAATTTTAGTATTTTTACATCACAAAACATCCTTAGATAATAAAAATAGATAATATCAGGTTACATAAGCAGTAGATATGTATAGGATTGTAAAATTGTGAAATTCAGTTTGTCTTTTTACATAAAAGCGAACAATTTTAACCACAGGTAGTCTTATATGAGGCTACACTTTCCTTGACTCAATCCAACGGTAACAGGACCAATCTTTAAGGTATTGAAGTGCATGAAGCGCGCAGAGATATTATTTGGATCCCAGAATGTTATTAATGTGTCCTGTAGGTTGAATGTTTATTTAAAGTGAAATAAATTTCTATGAAAGTATACTGAAATTGAAACTGAAATATATTGCTATGAATGTAAGCTGAAATTGAAACTGAGATAGACTTCTTTGAAAATAAAACAGGGCCACCAGACGCAGTAAAGTAAAAAGATCTGCCTCGCAAGAAGCACTGCTGACCTGGCTTCTCTGGTTAGGACAGGGTCAGGACAGTTTTTTGTGACCAGCTGGGAACAGTTCCGTCCCCACTCTATCCCTGTCACAGGATCCAACTTAATCAAATCTCTGAGTTTCTCTATCCCAAAGGTGCTTCATCTTTCAAATAAAGGAGGATTAGCACCTGCTCTAGAGATATGTGAAGTTTATGTCCAATTTTCATATTCCATTGAAAACAAAAGTGAAGTTAAGCATTCAGGTCTTTTTTCCCCAAAACTTCTCCACTTGATTAATGTTGACTAACAAGGTATTGTATACCTAAATAGGTTTTTAAAGATATTTAGATTGTTTCTCCATAATTAGTTAATTTAGGAACATTGATTTGTGTTTCAAAGAAAATACTCAGTTTTAGGATACAAATAAGAGCAAATGCAATTTGAAAATATCGCGAAGACGATTTCAGATCTCAGTTAATGTCTTTCCTAAAATGCAACCATTCAGTATTCAGTGACAACAGGGACCAATAGCAACTTCTTAAATTTGTTTGCATGACATTCTGCTAATTTAGAAATCCCTGAAAGAATGGTGAGCTGTGATTACCGGAAAGCTGAGAACACCACCAGGGCTTAGCTGCAAAATATTTAACAGAAGGCCACAGAGAGCTAGAACTACCGGTGTTGTTTAGTTGTGCAACGAAGTGGCCTGGCCTAGTGCGGGTGCTGCACAGGAACCGGCTCACCTCCTCTGGATCGGTCACTTTTGGTAACTTTCCACTACCTACCATGCCATGGCCCTGCCCTCCAGCTGCACAGGCAGCCACCAGGGCACCCTGGCCTCCTTCCTTTTGTAAACCTCTTAGCAGCTGTTATGACCAAGGAGCAGCCAGGGGCTCCAAATGCGTGTCCTAGGGACAGTGACCCACCCCAGCTATTAAGCTTCTCTAAAGGAGGCGAGCCAACCTTGGTTTTGCTACCTGTACTGTATTGTTTTGTCCAAGCCAACCAGAATCCATGGCTTTAAAATTATCCAAAACTTGGGCCTGGCGGGATGGCTCAGTGGTCTAAAGCGCCTGCTTGGGGAAGCTTGGGCGGCTTCAGGGACCGCGGTTCGATCCCCGGCACCACATGCTGCGCCAGCCCTGCCCTCAGTGCGGGCTGAACCGGCCATGAAAATGAGTGAATAAGCAAACAAGGGTTCTGAAACAAGAAAAAAATAATAATAAATAAAAAAAAATAAAATTATCCAAAACTTGACCTGAGAAGGCTTCATGAAATTTGAAACCATCGATATCACTTCTAGTTAATCCCGCCTTTTCTAGAACTTTTGGAATAGCATATATTGGCCTCAGTGAAACATGATTTTTTGGGCCCTTGGGTACATACACAAACATTCAGCTCTTTGCAGAAGGCTAAGACAGGGAAACCTTTGGTTACATTCCCTCCTGAGTACCAGTGGTGAAGAGCATGGGAGGTCTCAGTTCTAGCTCATGTTCTCATGTGAACTCCTCTGGCTCTAAAGACCCCATCTGAAGTAGAAACTGAGATTTTTCTCTTTGGATCTTCCTGGAGCTGGGGCTTACATCTGGCTGGTGTTCTCCAGCTGTGGCCAAAGCCTGCTTCCCAGTGTGGTGACGGTAGGGAGTGTGAGCACCCAGGAAAGGCTCGCCACACAAACTTCCTTGTCTTTGAGCTTCCATGTGAAATGAGATCTTTATTCCTGTGTCCTGCCTGCATCACGGGCTTCTGTCAGTTGCCCTCACAAGAGGCCAAGCCAGTGTGGTCCGCAGATCAGGGACTCTCAGCTTGTGAATCTGCAACCTCAGTGAGCCTCTGCTTTACACATACAGCAGACCTCACACACACACACACACACACACACACACACACACACACACACACACACTGACTATGCCAGGCCCATTGGTGCATGCCTGTAATTTCAGCTAGTGATGAGGCTGAGGCAGAAGGATATTGACTTCTAGGATAGACAGGGCAACATAGTGAGACCCTCTAACAATACTTAAAATGATAGGGAATGTAGCTCAATGATAAGACAGGCCCCGTGTTTCCTCTTCAGAACAACAGACAAACAAACAAGAACACTACTGATCATGTTTGTTATCCATGAAGCCATAACATGGAAAATGAGCGGAACTAAAAATTTAAAAAATAGCCAGTAAAACTACCGACAAACTTCTTTCTCATGAGATATTTGATGTTCATTTTCAAATTATTCACTTGATTATAAATTCATTAATTGGGGCTGGAGAGATAGCTCAGTGGGTTCAACACCTACCTGGCAAGTGCAAGAGCGCCAGTTCTATACTCCTTTACTCCATGTCGTGCTGGTTCTGCACCGAGCTGGCCTCTGAAACCGGTTGTCCTGGTTCATGCCTGTACCTACAGCCCTGTGCAGGCCAAAACCAGAGAATTACAAGTCCAAGCTGCGCAGTGAGACCCTGTACCAAAAACATCAAAGTTAAAAATAAATTCATGAATTTCATTTTTAATATTGTTATTTAAATTATAGATCCAAAAATTTATTACTTTTTAAATACCGTGTCTAATTTATTTTACGCAATACAGTGTGAATTATAGACAATGTAATTGCTTATATTTTGGTGCACAAAATTATGAACTGTTTATACAATATACATTTATTGATTTATTTTGCATTTTTATTTTTTTCTTTTTGTTAATTTTAATGAGAAAGAAATATCAAGGAGGCAGTTTCAAGTTATAGGACAGTTACAATAATTGATACATTGCATATCATTGTCTTCATAGTATTTGTTCAGAGTACAAGATGGAGACTTCATATCTTGTATAAACACTATTACTTGAAATCCTTCTCACTGAACTAAGAGAAAGTGGCTGTATGCGTAGTCCAATATGCCATAATAGTAATTACCTCAACTGGCAATGCCAGAGGCTGCTTATTTGAGCCTTTTACAAGTCAGCATATTAATCTGGCTTTATGTTTTATACCTCATGGTTAGAATTTTCCGCTGGATAGCTAAGATCAAGGTAAAACAATACCTATATAATAAAAAAAAATTTTTTTTTTGTCTTTTTGAGACAGGGTCTCATTATGGAGTTCAGGTTGGTCTTGAGCTCACTTTTGTAGCCCAGGCTGGTCTTGAACTCACACAGATCCTCCTGGCTCAGCCTCCCAAGTGCTGGGATTATAGGTGTGCACCACCATGCCCAGTCAAAAAAAATTAAATATATTTTATATTTCCTCTTAAAGAGGACATATTTCCTCTTGAATATCTTTTCTTGAGAGATTGTTTTTTAAAATTCATTTTAATGAGAAGAAAGAATATAGTAATGAAACAGTTTGAAAACAGGTTAGTAGGACAGTTACAATAATTAATGTATGGCATATTGTTGTCTTCAATTATTCAGAGGACATAGTGATAACGTGATATCTTGTCTAAACAAAGTACAAATCTTTCTTCTCAATGAACTAAGAGAGAGTACATCTATCCTACCTATCTTGTATATACATATATATATACTTTTTTTTTCTCTTTTTTTCACAACAAAATGGTGCTTTATTTACATTTTTGTGAAGTTAGTAACGCATAACACTGAGTTGCCTAGCAACTGATAACTCACCTTAACTAGCCAGGATGCTCATCTCAGGAGTAATGTAGCTTGTTTTCTTTAGGTATTGGGCCAAACCCCTCCTATACATCAGAGGTTATTTCTGATCTGATATCCCTATACTTTTCTGCACTTGTTTCTTTACTTCAGACGCTATTATTTCAGAGGCTTCAGGCGTGTGATTTCCAATTTCTTCTATGCTAGTGTCTCCACATTTGCTCTGGGTGGGCTCGGGGGCAGAGACTGCGTGTTCTTCCTTCTCCTTGTCAATTTCTATAGCACTGTCCTCTGACCTTTCTTGTAGCGCCTTGCTGAAGTTATACAAAATTCTTACGTACGGGGCCTGGCAGGATGGCCCAGTGGTCTAAAGCTCCTGCTTAGGAAAGCTTAGGCGGCTGCAGGGACCGCAGTTCGAGCCCCGGCACCACATGCTGCGCCAGCCCTGCCCTCAGGGCGGGCTGAGCCAGCCATAACAATAAATAAATAAAACAAACAAAAGTTCCGAAACAAGAAAAAAAAATAAAAAAATTAAAAAAAAATTCTTACCTAAGAGTTATTAGGCCATTAAGGCAGCTACAGGTTTGTATTTACACAACTACAATTAGAAACACTAACAATGAATAGTGATATTTAGCAGTTGATACACTTTTGTAACTAATGTATTTATATTTTATTTTTTGTCTTCTATTTAGTTTTACTAATTTTAATGAGAAAGAAATAACAATGAGACAGTTTCAAAACAGCTTAGTAGGACAGTTATAATAATCCAGATTTTCTCTTAACAAGCTAATATAAATTTCACAGTAATTGATATAATTAATAGTGCTGTCTTCCAACCAGTTATTCATATTATTAGATATATGCATGTATAATTGGAAGAAAAAAGAAAAATTGAAAGAAGTATATAAGAAAATATGCAAAGAAAAAGTATAAACAATTGAAAAATGGAGCCAAAACAAATTAAAGCATTAACTGCTTCTTTTGTAAAACAACAGAAAAGCATAACCCAGTTATTGAAAGCATCCTACTTGCATGCATAGATATGTCTCTTTCCCGCACTGCCTCTTCTGTCCTTCTCAACAGAGTAACTCTTTACCTTTGAATAGTTCCATTCCCTTTTGCAGTCTGCCCTTTGATTCTATCTTTCTCTTTCCGGTTCTTAAATTAAGCAGGCAATGCAACGCTAGCTCCTGAAGCTCTGACTTACTTCACTTAAGGGTATGTTCTCCTGTTACATGCATTTACTCACACAAGACTCCAATGCATCCTGTTTGATAGCTGAATAATGCTCCTTTGTGTAAAAATACGACATCTTTATTCGTTCTTCAGTTGATGCGACTGGGCTGCGTCCAGCAGTTAGCTGTGCCATACAGCTGCAGTAAACATGGGTGCACACGTATCGCTTTAGTAGGAGCTTTTCAGTTATTCTGGAAAAATATCCATGAAGGGATCCTGGGATACTTTTTTATAAATGCACATTTTAATCTTTTACTCTTACTCTGTGTGGTGATTTCCATATCACATCAGGATCTTATTTTGTGTAATCTAGATATTAAACTACACAATTACAGCACACAAAGAAAACAAAATATGTTATTAGAGTATATTGAACACTTGGTTCAACATAATTGTCTTTCCTTTCTTGCAATAGTTTCTTATGACGACTTTTTTTGGTTGTATTTTATTTTATTTTATTTTTTTGAGACAAGGTCTTGCTATGCAGTTGAGGCTGGCCTTGAGCTCACTTTTGTAGCCCAGGCTAGTCTCGAACTTGCACCAATCCTCCTGCCTCAGCCTCCCGAGTGCTGGGATTACAGGCATGCGCCACTACGCCCGGCTTTGGTTGTATTTTAAAGGTTCATACACAGGTTACAAGCACCTGGCTTAATGAAGCGTCTCAATCTCAACACTTCTTTGCCTGCAGCTTCAATGTCAATGGACAGATCATTGCTCACCCTGAAGGAGTTGCCCTGTGATCATTCCAGCTGCTGATTTTCCAGCTCAATGCCGCACTTTCCTGACATCAAGAAGTACTAAACACTCCTGTCTTGATGTGATTTATACAAATGAAATGATAAAAACATCAGTTCCTTAATAGTTGGAGTTTGATCCCATGTTTTGAAAAAATTAACTTTTTCTTGTTTTCATGGACCATTGATAAGAATTTCTGTATGTTGTTACATGGTGTAAATCGCCAAGAAGTTGCATTTTGTCGCTAATATCCATGTGTGTTTATTTTAGAGTAGGGGTATTACAAATTGTATTCATATAAAATCTACAACTTCTTGCTTAAAACAAAAGCACAAATTTCTGTTCTTGCTATATGTAGGAATAGTGACTTTCAGTAGGTTATTTAAGATCTTGCCCAGCTTTTGTAGGCACTAGGAGTTCTCAGTCTTTGTACTGAGGGGCAAGGCTACTAACAAAGCATAAGAGCCTGTGAATATCAACATCGTCTTATAATGTTGATTTCTTCTATTAATTTCATTTTACTTTCTGGTTGTTCTACAGGACTAAGGATGTGGTGGCATTGTCTGCTTTCCCCTGTTATTTTCTGTTATTCTATACTAACTATAGGTCCCAGGATAGCCTCTTTCTTAACTGGCTATTTTGTTCAGTTTGCTCGAAGTTTTCTACTGTGTGGTATGAATGCTTTTTGATCATTTATCGTCATCTTTACATATTATAAGTGGGTTCTCTTTGTCTTCTGATGAGGTGAGTCTCCTCTTAAAATTAACTGTATTTCCATATCACATTTTGTGGTTAATTAGTTTTTGTAAGGTTTAATTGATCTTTTGACATACCAAGACCGCAGACTTTAGTATTTTGATCACTATTCAGTTTAACATCCACTCGCAATGTGTTGCAGTGATTTCAAATTTATCCTGAAAATCCTCTATGGTCTGCTTTCCATACGTACACATTTCAAACATGTGGACTTGCTAATGTGGCCTCAAAATAATTTCTAGAATTTACAGGAACTAAATATATACAGTTTTAAAAAAATTTAATATCTCCTAAACCACACTCCATAAAGGGTATGTATAAAGTCCTTTCGTTGTGTTAGTCTTTACAAGTAATCTTGAGGCCATTGAAAATGTAGGGGAGGATATGCATAGGTATTATGCAAGTAGTTTTCTATTCATAGGTTCAAACTCTTACTCGACTGAGACTGACCTCCTTCTGATACGAAGTTATCGTTCGCTTATGTTTTCTTTCAATTTCTCATCATTGCTTCACCTAGGCTAACACAAGCCCGCCCTTGGCTTGGAGTCCTGTCCTACTTTACTCCCCTTATTTGTACTCATAGAACTAATTGGAAATTTTACTTCCAAATAACCAATAGCCTGAGGAGTCATACAGCCTCAAGTCAGTATGGAAATGATGGACTTGGCAATAGCAATGCTTTTTCTGACTCAGACAGTGACAGGCATCCTAGCTAATATTGTTCTTCTGTTCCATTATCTCTCTCTCTGCTTCAGTGGATACAGGTTTAAGCCCACAGACCTAATAGCTGTGCACTTGATTATAGCAAACACAGTGATTATGCTGTCTAAGGGAGTTTCACAGACAGTACAAGCCTTTGGGATAATGTATTTCTCTCAAATTATTAGGTGCAGAATTCTTTTGTATGTCTACAGAGTGGCCAGAAGTGTATCAGTCAGTACCACTGGCCTTCTGAGTGTCTTCCAGAATGTGAAGATCAGCTCCATGAAGCCTAGTTGGAATCAGCTTAAAGTGAAGTTTCCCAAGCACATTGGATTCTCTATTCTCCTCATTTGGGTTCTGAGTATATTAGTAAATTGTATTTTCCCACTGCAGAACATCAGAGTAAACAGCAGCAAAAATATCACAAAGATAAAAGGTTGTGAATACTATCCGTCTGGTTATAGATACAAAATCATAGAGACAATGTATTCGGCATTTGTGTTGTTCCCTGAAGTTCTGTGTTCTGGGCTCATGCTCTGGTCCAGCGGCTCCATGGTTTTCATTTTGCACAGGCACAAGCAACAGATGCAACACATCCATAAGACAAAAGACTCTCAGAAATCGTTTCCTGAATCAAGGGCCACCAAAAGTATCCTCGCCCTTGTGTGCGCCTTTGTGTCTTTCCATACCCTGTCCTCATTCTTTTATGTTTGTGTTGCCAATCTTCATATTCCCAACTGGTGGTTTATGAACACCTCTACTCTGATTTCCACAAGCTTCCCCACTGCCAGCCCTTTCCTGCTCATGAGGTGCGACTCTACTGCATCCAGACTCTGGCTCAAATTCTCAGCTATGTTCAGAAGTGTGTAAAGTGTATCGTCTTCCACAAGGGTGAATGGTTGACATCGTATTCCTTACAGATACAGAGACAGATAAAGAAACAGAAAGGCTTCAGCTGCATCTTGTAGCAGAGATTTTTGTAAGGTACAAGAGGTACAACATTTGACAGTATGGTAACAAAATGGATAAAGTGAGTATCATTTAAAATTTCAGAAAGTAATTTTTGGTCTGTAAACTTATGTTCTTAACCCTCCAGAAGAGAAGCTTAGTGATACTATTATTCCATAACACATTTACTTGACTTTAACATCACTGTCTTTCTGAGTATTAAATGTCTTAGACTTGGAACACAAGGATGGCCAATATTTTGGACCTAGCCCTTCAAGGTCAGTGAGGGCTCAGGATATAAGAGAACCAGTGCTGTAACATCCTGCAACTCAGTGGTGTCCCAAATTTCTGTTCAAGGAGATCTTGGGGCCACAGAGGAAAGGGACTGACAATGTATAGTGCTTAAGAGAGTCATGTAGAGAAAAAGCATTCTCTCAGGCTTTCACAGAGAGTGAATTGGCCAAGTCATGGCCGTGACTCACTGAGATAACTGAAAATGACAATTCTACAAAGTACTGTGCATGGTCTCAAGGTAAATCCTGATGGGATTTGACAGACCTTGGGAGATACAAAAGTTACATGTTGTGTTATACAGGTCTTACTTTAATTTGCCCTAAACCACCCAGCAGAAAAGTTTAACCATGAGGCATAAAAAGTAAATCCAGATTAGTATGTTGAGCTCCCAAAGGCTTAAATCGATAGCTTCCAACATGACCAGTTCTGCCAGTAACCCACCAGACTTATTGAATATTGGTCTATGTATGCAACTACTTTCTCTTAGTTCAGGGAGAAGAACTTTTTGTATCAATAGTGATTAGAAAAATAATCATATCTGTATCCTGTGCTCTAAATAACTACTACGAGGACAATATGCCTTGTATTAATTATTGGGAATGTACTACCAATGTGTTTTGAAACTGTCACGTTGCTGGTTGTTATTAAATGTAATAAAAATAAAATTAAATTAAAAAAATAAATTTCAAAAAGCAGAAATTCAAGAATGGAAACGTGGAAATTTGAGTATTTCTCAGCTCTCTGTGGAACTCTCAGGTCAGTGTGGCAGACTAAGCTGATCTTTCTGTACGGCATCCTGCTGAAAACCAAGCTAACATGTTCCAGGAAGGAAATAAAATTGGTTTGGTAACAAATACTGAGAGTTTGAGGGGAGTCATAATACATTTACACAAATATTGAATAACAGACAAAGCAGTACACAAAAAGTTTTCAGTGTTTCTGTGAATCCCCTTTTGTAGCTCATCAGGTGTCTGGATGCCTTCTTGTTAGTGCCCCAGGGAATCACGATTCCAGAGCAGCATCTGTTCATGGATGCTTGTGTAGAATAAATCTTGAAAGACAGAGACAACTGCACTTACTGGCCCAGAGGCAGATTTGCTTATTGTATGAGAAAACAAACAAACCTCAGTCCACGACAGTTTTGGACCAGCTTAGAAGAAATTTCCTTTTTGACAAGGACAGATAATTCTGTATATGCATTAAAGCCCTTGTGGTTGTCAGTGTGGCTGGTGCCCTAACTCTTGACATTAGAAGGTATTTTTTCCTTGTTGAGCTCAGCTTCAACATAAAATTATACTCGAAAGGAGGAAAAATTCAATTGAATCTTGACAGTACACCAACAGCTTTTCAGTGAAAGCCTAATGTAACTACATATTATTATAAAAAACAAAACAAAATAAATATTATTATATAAAAGTCATTCATCTAGCCTTTAACAAAATTTGGCATCAAAGTCTTTTTAGTTACTGTGCAGATAACTCAATGTATCCATTATGGAAATTTCTGTTCTCGCTTGAGTCTTAGCTTGGAAATAAATGACCAACCTCCTACTGGAAACCACTTCCTGTGTCCTCAGTGTCCCATGTACCAGGCATTGTTTTAGCTTTACGGGTTCGTAAGTATCTCACATGGTTCCTTTTTCTCCCCAAGATTATGAGAACTTCACTAAATTTAAAGTTAGCATTTTCGTCTTGCTTTGTATCTCAAAGTTAACATATCCAAGAGAATTAAAATTTGTTTTGCAGCTTAAGTAAATAGCTTTACGAACCAAAACCTTAAAAACAAATAGCAGAAATAGAAGAAATTTCCTTACAAGACTGAATACTCTGGTGCATGGGTTCTTTACATATGACCCAGACTGGATGAATGCAAACATCCAGAAAGAGACAAAAGTACAGCTAGTGGCACTTAACTGCATGCGTACTGTTAAGTCAGATGCTAAAGGAAAGCTGAGCTAGTCTCCGAGGCAAGACGGACAAAGGTGCTCGGAGGACGATATACACTAGGGAAGAACTTCCTGTAATAGCGTGGACAAATGTAAACTGGGTAACACTGAAAGCCAAGCAGGTGAAAAACCATACAGAGGGAGGACGAAGGGCCAAGACCCTGCACCAGTTGAGTGATCCCATTAATCTCTGTGTCTTACCTTTAAGCTAGTTTAAAGAAACTTTATATATCTCGTTGAAGCATTTTTTTTTTTCCAAAAATGAATTCTTTGAAGACACGATGTACTGTGTCTTGCTTTTGCATATGTGCTTGAATCATGCAGACCTAGATTTTATGAAGAATCCTCTGCGGTGGGCAAACACTGCGTGGCTGGGCATGTGTCAAAGACTGCATAAGCTCATGACTTTGTGTGTGTCCAGCGGAAATTGCCAAAAGTCTTAACCTTAATGTCCATTGTTGTATAGATTAAAATTGTTAGTTTTCATCTCATGAAAGCTTCCCTTTTAATGAATACCTTGTTTTGCACTTTCATTTTCATTTATGTAAATCTTTTAGGATATTTTTCTTCAAGTTTTCTCCTATGGATTCCATGCACACTGATAAAACTGAACTACATTTTCGAACCCCACACCCACACAGTGCTACTTTTACAATGAGCTCTAATCAGCAATCTTCCTTTAGACTGACATCTGTGAGCTTGCACGTATGATAGAGGGCATATGCTACATGTCATTTTCGTAAAGTTTATTTCACCTAATGTATTGTCTTTCTCATCTATATTTATCTTGTTGTAATTACCGCGGTTTTATTTTTCTTTATCCCTGAGTAACCCTCTGTTGGCTCACAGATCACACTGTATTCATTCGTGCTTTTGTTGCAGGACACCTTTTCTCTTTTCGATGCTCTTTGTTTTTTTTTTTTTTTTTTTTTGTGGGACCAGGGTTCGAACTCACGATCTTGTACTTGCCCAGCAGGCACTTGTGCCTCAGAGCTATCTCCCCAGCCCCCGGTGCTCTTTGAATGGACATTTATTTCTTTTGCATTTGATGTAACAATCCACATAATTCATGTTGTGTACCCTATAAGGAAGCATGCACAGACCTATTTTAATTTAGTTTTATTTTTTTGAAAAAATATGGGCTCAGCTGGGCGTGTAATCCCAGCACTAGGGAGGATGAGGCAGGAGGATTGGTGCGAGTTCGAGACTAGCCTGGGCTACAAAAGTGAGCTCAAGGCCAGCCTCAACTGCATAGTGAGACCCTGTTTCAAAAAAAAAAAAAAAAAAAAAAAAAAAAAAAAAAAAAAAAAAAAAAAAAAAAAGAAAGAAAAAAAAAAAAGAAAAAAATATGAGCTTTATTGATTTTTAAAGTGCAAATACTCAGTTTTTAAATTAACTTTAATGAGAAATAGAAATGAGACAGTTTCACAATAGGTTAGTAGGACAGTTACAATAATTAATACAGTGCATAGTGTCTATGCAGTAGTTGTTTAGAGTACAAGATGCAGACATGATATGTGGTCTTAACGCTATTAGTACAAATCTTTCTCATTGAACTAAGAGAAAGTAGCTGTATATATAGCCCAATAATTCATAGTAGTAGTGGGTTATCAGCAGAACTGGCAATATCAAGGACTACTGACTTGAGCCCTTTAGAGCCCAGCATATTACTATGGCTAACTACAAATAATTATTACAAAAAGTTTTTTCTCTTAAACAAATTCATACAGAGAAAAGAGAAACAGAAAGTGGTGGTAGCGACCAGCAAGAGGAATAATGATTACATTCATCCTAATGTTTCTGTGTGCCAGCTCTGTTTACACTAACACTGGAAAAGCCCAAGCCTGAAATCAGGCGGGATGTCTTGAGGTCGGCATGTACAAGTCAGAGGGCTTGGCTGTTTTCCCCCTCTTTTAGAAACTATACACAAAATGTCATTTTCCTTGTGCTGTCACAGAACTTTTGCATACACTCTCAGTCCTAGCTGCGAAAAGCCTGAAGAGAAAGGAACTGAAGTTGCAGTCCAACACAAAGGGGAGGGGGAGTTTCTAAAATAAATAATTGAACAGTTTTTTTGCATTTAAAAATTAATCTTTAATTTTTTAAAAAATAAAATAACCAAAAAAGTGTAAAGGTACAAAAAATATTGTTGAAGAATAATATGCTAAAACTGTGTAAAAAAAGGAAAGGACATGTCACCAAATTTTAAGATTAACATGAAGATCATAGTTTAACATAAAAGAATATATTCTATGGATTTGTCACCCCAATCAATAGGAACAAAATCAACAAAAGAGCATAGCTTGGAAATAAATACATTTGGGGAAGTTAAATAAGCTTTTTTATATTAAATTTTTGCTCTCTGATTTCTGAAAGTTACATGAATTTTTTTTTTTTTTTTGGCCTTTTTGAGACAGGGTCTCGCTATGCAGTTCAGACTGGCCTTGCGCTCACTTTTGTAGCCCAGGCTGGCCTTGAACTCACACCAATCCTCCTGCCTCATCCTCCCGAGTGCTGGGATTATAGGCGTGAGCCACCACACCTGGCTCAGTTACATGAAATTTAAAACCTGGGGAAGAAAGCCCGGCGTGAGAGCTTTAAATGTAGACCTATGATATTCTAGAGCAAAACCATTAAAGCTACTCCTACTGGAAATCGTTTTACACAGATACTGAATGTGGAGTGAATGCCATTAACTGCTCAGCCCTTACATGTTTTAAGCTTTCACGTGTGAACCAGGAAACGTTAGCACCAAAATCAAGTCTCTCATAGGCCACCTCCCCTGCCTAACCACTTAAAAAAAAAAAGAAAAAGAAAGAAACAGTTAAATCACAAAGTCCTACTTATGTCCAAATCTTCACCCACTTTTGCCAGCTTTCCTACCGGCAGAATTACAAATCCAGGTAAGATTAGTCAACGGGGTCTAGCTCGGGAATAAAAAGGTTTCAAATGTCAAGACAGTTTCCCTCCAAAAACTCAAGCCCAGCAACCACTCTCCCCAGGGCGGGAACAGCCATCTACTGGGAAGAAGAAGGAGAAGCGTGCGGGAGAAATAAGAGAAAGTGCCACCATGTAACCAGTGGAAGGAGCTGCTGGTATAGGGTGTATTTTGTTTAGGGTCTCACTACACAGCTTAGCCTCACAGTGATCCTTCTGTTTCCAGCCTCCCCCATGCTGAGGTTACAGGTGAGCCCCACTACACCAGAGCTTTGTTGCCAGTTCAGCGTACCCGGGGCTCGGGTTGGCGTGACATATGGTGCCAGGGATGGAAACCTGGTGCCTGCGCTTGCCTAAGCAATCTCTCCATTTTTAAGATAAAACAGTTTTGCCTTAAGTTATAAAATAATTTTCCTAAAATTTACATTAATGGAGATATTTTGAAAAGGTGACTTGAAAGGATTAATTCTCATAAATAAAAACTTTGCCTCTCGTCTCAGAACCTGTATAGTTCGTTCCTAACTGTCGCTAACTGACCGCCAGGGCACACTGCGAGGGCACGTACCTGTAATCTCATCGCTTTGGGAGAATGCCAACAGGAGCGTCACTACAAGTCCAGTCGATGTAGTGAGTCCCTGTAGACCCCGTACTAAACACATTTTATAAAAAAAAAATCGTCCTTTTGGTCTTCTAACAATGGAGTCTAGGATTGTCAAGTGGACAATTGAATTTTAGACTATGACTGACTCCAAGCCAGAACACTATGCCCCCAAGGAGCGCTATGATTCTGTCCCCAGGTCCTGAGTGTCTAGGGAGGAAGGTGTGATTAGTAATTCCCATCATGCCATCACCGATTTCCATACCTTGGAAGTGAGGTCAATTTTGGAGGAAGGGCAAGACGGAAGTTCCCTCTGCCTAAGAAAAAAGGCATAAAGGCAGCACCTCAGCCTTATTATGATGGCAGAAATGTGCGAAAAATATGAATTTCAGTGCTGGGCACCTGCACATTTTCTTTTTTCTTTTTTTTTTTTTTTTTTTTTTTGGCAGAACCTGGGATCAAACTCAGGACCTCGTACTTTCTATGCAGGCACTTTTGCCCCTGAGCTATCTCCCTAGCTCCTGCACATTTTCTTTAGTGTGGGTTCTGTCTTTTTTTTTTTTTTGCGCCTAGTATTCTTCAATTTTCTCTCCTCTCCCCTAATTATTTTCCAAAGCATAAGGCCCCTCATTTTATGTATGTATGTATGTATGTATGTATGTATGTATGTATGTATGTCTTTTTGAGACAGCGCCTCACTATGCAGTTCAGGCTCACCTTGAGCTCCCTTTGGTGAGCGAACTCGCACTGATCCTCCTGCCTCAGCCTCCCAAGTGCTGGAATTACAGGCGTGCGACACCATGCCTGACTCTTTTCAGTGCACGCATACTCTTCTCTTTGACTAACTCTCTTCCCCTCATTTCTCCTTGTGCACGTTCTCCTCCCAGGGTGTGTTTCCCACCCCAGCTTTCTCATCACTCTGTTCTCGAAAAGTCCACGAGCACCTGTCTGCTGCCCTTGGCGGTTTCTCCACTGCACCCAGTCCCCTCTGTGTGCTTTTCCTCACCCCTTGCTTTATGAGTTGCTGACCTCCCCTCTGTACACAGTTTTCCTTCTGCACCCTGACTACTTTGCACCTCATCTCACTGCTTGATCTATTCTTCCTCATTTTTATTGCATTCTCTTTCTAAAATTTCTTCCTAATTTCAGTTTTTCTCTGATCCGTTTGAAGTTGTAGATGTCCATATTTCTCTCTGTCTTAGTTACTTTTTTACTCATTGCTGGGACAAATACCTGACACTTAAAATGAAGGAGGGAGAGGTTTATTTAGCTCACAGTTCGTGGAGGTTTCACTTCATATTCGGCTGGCCCAAGGCTGAGTGGAACAGGGCAGAGAGCATCCAGCTCATGATGGTGGAACAGCAACAAAATGGTGGCACAGGCAGCCTACTAAACAGGGCAGCAGAGAGCAACAGCTCTAGTCTGTCTCTCTGCCTCTCTCTATATTCCTATCAGGCTCTCTGCCTTAGGATATCCGCCCTAGACCACACCCATACTCCCAGCCCTGCTCAGACCCATAATCCCATCAGTACTGAAACACATAATCCCAGTGACTCATGAGTCAAGTCTCAATCTATAGAAGTCCCTGCCCAATGACTACATGAGGCTTTGGGGGGACAGCTAGACATAAACCATAACACTGTCTCTTGTTTGCTTCTTTCATTGGCCTTTTGGTGTTTCTTCTCTCTCTCTGTCTCTCTCCCTCTCTCTCTCTCTCTCTCTCTCCCTCTGTCTCTGTCTCCCTCTGTCTCTCTCTCTCTCCCTCTCTGTCTCTGTCTCTCTCTCCCTCTCCGTCTCTCTCTCTCCGCCACATATTCACAGACACACGCTCTTTGTTATTCTCTACCTTACTCTGTGCACTGACGATGCCAGTTTTCCTTTTCTTTCTGCTTCTCCTGCACCCACAACTCCTGGATTCTGGCTCTGATCTTATGTATGCGACTCTCTCCCTGACCTTTGCTCTCTCGCCCCACGCACGTCTTCTGTCCTCCTCTTTCACTCCTCTCCTGGTTCCCATCCACTCTTTTCCCTTCCGACTCCTGTTCTTCCTCTTCCTGTGTCCCATATTCTTGGACAATTTTCCTCTGCCTATCAGTTCCTTCCTTCTGTCCGTGCTCTCTCACATAGCTGTACTCCTATACTGGTTTTCTCCTATTATCCTTCAAATATCACACTATCTTGACATTTTATTTCATAAAGATTTACAAAAAGTACAATCTCCGATTATATATAATAGAAATTCAAATGAAAATCAAAATAATAAAAGCAATGCTTAATGAGGCCCTCAATATAAAAAGCAAGCTACATTGTCTCTCCATCAATTTGAGAATCAGTTTGTCTTCAAGGAATACAATCTCTGCCAATTCTTTCCTGGGAAATGTAGGCCATGCCTGTTCTGGGTATGTCAATGCTGAGGTGAAATGTATCTCTACAGACTTTATCAACGTATATGCAAGCAAATGCCTATGTGTGCAGGAGCAGTGCAGAAGAATTGTTTGCTCAGGGCACAAAAAATTATTTTTCCATGGAAACAGAGTAAAGTACAGAAGAAAAACACAATCTATGATTACACTGATGATTAAATTATTTATTTGTAATCCGTAAACAAATCATATTGTATACATTATATTATATGTGACTTAATTTGAAACACTATATACACATGGGATTGTGGTTATAATGGATATTTAGTAAACATCCTCTAAACCGAGTATCTTACTCACTATTTGCTCTCAATGAAAATATGAAGATTTTCTTAAGGCTAAGCCATGCTCTAATTTTTATTATGCTGAGTATGAGGCAAAGGTGCAATTCCAAGATATAAAAATACACACAGATAAGGTGAAAGAGATAAAGATCAATGTAAATTTATAAAACGTGTGACTAAGCTCTCAAGATACATATGTGTGTGCGTATATACTACTTCACACAGTACAAGCATTGTGATATGTTTTTATTTCTTATGGCAAAGAGGTGCAGCTAAAAATGAGATAACACCAGAAACTTTATAAAAGTTTAAAAATTGACCTAGAAAAATAAAAAGGTGAAATATAAATTGAGTAAAGCTATGTTTTTTATGAATTAATCCTGTTTATGTAAAGCTGTACCAAATCTTAGTACTGACCTATGTTGTTTCTAGGTTTCTACAAAGTTCCTTGGCTTCTCCCCTGGACATTTCGAGGATTTCTATTCCTCATATTTTGTGCACACGTGCAGGTTGATTCTTAGGACTTTCCTTCCCTTTCTTCTGAGGACAGACTTTTAGAAAATACAGGGAATCTCAGAAAACAGCACGTGTACGAAAGCAGGACTTTGAGGAACTTGCAGAATGGAGAGAGCCATGCTAGAGCTCAGACAAGCTTGGGAGGCCCTTTCTAAAGACCTTGGAATGCAGTAGCAGGCATGCACAGCAGGGACACCCTGCGCAACAGATTTCAGACACTTCCTGGAAGAAGGCACCTCAGACTCTCAAAAGAAAATTCAGCTGCAGTTTTAACTCACAGGATCGGGTTACTGTGTTTTGGTAACTACAGAAGGCTTTTCCTATTCATTCAAAGGCAACAAAGGCAACATAGCACCCACCAAGCAGTGCATTTTGGACACCTTTGCTCAGCACATGACACAGGAGCCAAATTCCTGAGGGGACGGGGGTGACGTCCACGGAGTTCTGCGAGCACTAACAAGGAGAAGAGTGTAGTGGGCTTTAAGCATACAATCTTTAAGAAGTGCAGAGAACAAGAGATGTGCAGAAAATCTTATTGTTCAAATCTGAAAGAGGAGGTATTAAGTAACAAAATAATTGTGTGACTTTATGTCCCCTACATTTTCCAACGCTTTGGTGGTGGAGTCCATCTGCAGTTCATTATTAAAAACAAAAAGTGTGCATGTCTTTCGTGTTGTGATTGGACAGCTCTGGCTCTGTACTCCTTGCAGAGCACATGCAGCTGACTCTGGATACACTGTGGCCTTGGGTCAGGAGCAAGAAGGGGCAGATGGCTGGGAAGCATCCATTTATGAAGGCTCCTAGGCTGTACAGGAAGTGGCTGTGCTCTCCGGAAAATGTCAGGTACATTTGCATGACGGCAGAAGGGATGTAGAAACACACAAAGACGCCCACAAGTCTGAGGACACTGTGAGTGGCTCTGATCTCGGGGGAGGGTCTGGAGGAGCTATTAGTCCTGTGGATGTGTTGGACCCGGAGCTGGTGCCTGTACAGGACGCAAACTATGGAGCCACTGGCCAAGAGCATGAGTGCCATACACAGACTATCGCTGATGGAGATCAGTGCTACACTTAGAGAATATAGCCCTCTAATGGGATGCATGTCAGAGCAGTACACAAAGTCGTTTTTATCTGTGATGTTTCTGGCATTCCAAGTGCTAGTTATACTCACAGCAAAATTGAAGCTGATTAGCAAATGCAGCCCCCAGCACAGGGAAGTCAAAGTACCTATGTACTTGGGAATATTCCCTTTAAACCGTCCCCACCTCGAGTGTCTGGGGCTGATGGCAATGGCCTGGAAGACACTCAGGAGGCAGGTGCTGCCAAAGGATACACCTCTACTAGAGACGTGAACATAGAAAACCAGTTTGCATCCAAATTCATTGAGGAAGTTCTCCAACCCAAATCTTGCCCAGGTCTCTGGAATGCCTTTAGAGAGAATGACCAGGAAGTTGGCCACAGTCTGGTGCCTGATAATCAAGTCTGTGGACCTTGGCTTACATCCACTCAAGTAGAGAAATACGTCCTGACTGAAGAGAGAGAAATTCCCCACGGTCCCAAAGACTACCTGGACAAGGAAAGCCGTGCCAATTTTAAGGTCCACAGAGGACATATTTTCATTTCTCTGCTCAATATTCATTCCTGTATGTGTAGGCTTTCATACAGAAACATATGGCCTGCTAGTTCCTGTAAGGTTACACGTGAAACTCTGCCTCTACCACGACTTTTCCTAGTAGTTGATTTCCAATGTATATTTCCGTTGCTGACATAGTAACTTAATAATTTAAGTTTCATGTGGTTACGAAATAGCTTCTACCGTATGTAGATCACTTATGTGAGTGACATGTGTGTCATACCGTAATTACTTTAATACTGATCTTTATGTGTTTTACATAGCATTTGAGTTTTTTTACACTCCTAGAAGTTTTAGTCACAGGTTCAAAATTTCCAAACCAACCTTATAGGTGTTGGTTTTATATCAGAGTATCTGTGTTTCTCAGTGAGTGAAACGAGTTTTACGCTTTGCTCATTGTATGCCCCTGTTTGTGATATTCAAATCATGCATGTATGTCTTTCTAGCTTAACTCAGTCTGTTTCACGCCTATGAATTGATAGATTTCCCATCGTTGTCCACATTTTGTCGTACAGTGATGGTGTACGAATGAAAATTTTGATGAAATATCTGAATTTCCTCTATGTAGGATCAGTTGCACATGAAGACACTCTACAAAGAAATAAAACATGCGTGATATTTTATGCGATGTTGCTCATTGAATTATATATCACACAAGTGACTTTTCACGACGTGGAGTTTTAGTAAGTGCTAAGCTATTTAGAGAATAATCTAAGTAATCTAAGTTATTGTTCGTTATAGTGAGTGCTTTTCCTTGTTTACCAAAATATTAAAGACACTATACATTGTGTGATTTTGAAGATATCTCTGGCATCACATGCTGCGCCAGCCCCACCGCTAGGGCAGGCTGAACCACCCATAACATAAAACAAAACAAAACAAAAAGCCTAAAAAACAAAACAAAGAAACAAACAAAAAACAAGAAAAAAAAAAACCCTTAGCTTTGAGCTGGTGAGATAGCTCTGTGGCACAAGTGCCTGCCTGGTAAGTGCTAGTTCATGAGTTCGAACCCCAGCCCCATAAAAAAAAAAAGGAAACGACTATATCGTATTTAAATGAATGCCACTGCAGCAAATGTATGAGGTTAAAGGAGAGGCGGGAATGACATGTTTAGCACTTTTTAAGAGAGAAGTGTTACAAATTCAATATTCGTTGATTCAATGTTTAAAATATTTTCAAATTCTCCTTCAAGATCAATAATAAAATATCCCCAAAGCCAAATGACTTCATCTATTTCTGCATACGGCTAGTGTTATCTTTCAACGCATATCTCACGCTTGATTCAGAAGGAAATAATATCACACTGCTAAGGAAGCTAAGGCAGGCATAAAGGAAAAATGCCACTTAAACTCACTCCTGTGAGAAAATAAAAACACAAATAGAGACAAAATAAAAGCAGCATTTCAAGAAACAAGGTGATAACCGCTGTATGATGTGAGGTGCACAGGGTGCAAAGAGAAAAGGGATGAGAGGAACGGAATGGACAGGTGCAGGTGAAATATGTACACGCAACAACACCACAGATTAGCTACACACAACGTACCGTTACAACTTGTAGTGAAAACAAAAAGCCCTGTGTGGCTTTTCTGTGGCATTTTCAAGGATGAAGTGATTTCCAAGTTATTGTCCCACGCATCACGCAGCCCATACTGCATTTCTCTTTGCTTGCAGCTGCAGCAAACACGGCCGGCAACGGTTGCACGGATAACCAGCACCACTCAGCAGGGCACAGCGCAGGGCTCGATCCCGCAGGCTCCACCCAAGGCTCTGCACACATTTCCGCCTTTGTTCTGTACATAGGGCTCAGGAACATCTGTCTCTATGTAAAAGGCACAATCTCTTCACAGGAACACAGTCCCAGAAGCTCCTTCTGCTGCAGCTCCTTCAGGTAACAAAGACTAAAATGGGAAAGGCTTATGCCTCCTTTGCGACCATAGAATGATGAAATCAGGGTGACAGCTTTATGGGTGTCAGCGCCTAGGGAAGGGAGAGGCCTAGACACAGCGATGTGTTGACTATGCTGCGACTTCACCTCCCTGCAGGGTACAAATAATTAGTCATTGTGTGTTGTGAACTAAACTGTACATCTAAACACTTTTCTTAATTCCTAATTCCCAAACACACTTGGAAGTTTCTTGTTTGTGATGAGCACCTAATACGGGAGCCTGCAGGGATGTTGTTCACTTTTGGTCTCTGCGCAGGTGACATCCCACGACGAGGCAGGGAGTATGGAGCCCTGTGCCTCTAGGGAAAAATAGGAAGCTGTTAGGCTTCACTGGACCCTGCAATACTGTGAGAAGCTGTCACAAAACCACAGTGTCTACACTTGCAATCCTCTATCCTGCTCTAGTAAGGGTGCTACGATGAGACATGTGGAGATGTCCCAGAGCACGCACAAGAAGAGTGAACTGACCGTATCTGTGGTTTAGAAAAGAATTAAAATTAAATCGCTAGAGACCAGGACTGGGGAGATAGCTGAGTAGAATAAGAGCTTGTCTGGCAAGTGTAAGGGCCTGAGTTCAATCCCTAGTTCCACAAACAAAATGAAGCAAAGCAAAGAAAACAAAACAACCACAAAAACAAACAAAAAATTAGAGGTCACATGATTCAACTCTGAAAAAACAAATCGTAAAATTATTTGAAATGACAGTTTAATTCTAAAAGAACCTTAGAGGCTCACATTCTCTGAAATACTTAGTATGTTACTAAAGTTAGAATAATCTTATTCACTATGCAATGTAATAAATAAATCAATTGTTCTCAAAGCCCATTTTATGAATGTATCTATGCATATGTATATATGAACTTAATACCTATGTATATGAATATAGAAACTGATTGTTAATATGTTAAATTGACAATTCATCTTAGGATAAAGTGCTTTTTGATGTAGATGTGGTCATATAAATATATTATATATTCTCTTTCTGTCACATTAATTTTTCACACTTACTAAAATGAATCCATCTATAAGCAATAATTTGGAGAAATGGTATTTTAGCATGCTACTGAATATCTATTGATTATTAACTTTATTTTCTTCAAGAAATTTCTATAAAAATGGAATATTCACAAAATTGTAATGACAGTGATATCTCCATTATTAAATTCAGTTCCTTTCCTATTTTATTTGAACAATGAGAAGTTTGAGAACGGGTCACATTTTTCTCATAAGAAAAGTGGAAATCCGAACAATTAGCTGTGATCTCCAAAAGTTGAACTATATATTTATTTTACTTGAACTTTAACAAATTTAACAATGTTTCTTTTCTCTGACTCTATTATGACTGTCACAGTTTTGCTCTTAACTTTAGTGCTTGATATCACTAACTTTTTATGAAGGAATGGTGCTCATTTCTAAATGTGGGAGATCTTGTTATACCCAGCTGAATTGAACTAGAGTGCTTTTGGGGATGGGAAGTCCACCAAGGATTGGCGCCAGTGGAATAAAAGGCAGAAGTAGAGAATCTGTCAGAATGCAGTTAGGGATAAACTGAGAAGCTCGTGGAGCCATTGGAAGCCATTGGTTCTCCTGGTCTACTCTTCTGGGGGACATCTACGTGCGGGCTTTCATGATCATCTTGGGTGTTCTTGTGGAAGGAGGAGCTTGCACGCTCTGAGACAGCGGCACACGTCTCACCATAACGCCCTTCTTTGTTATCACTGAGAATAGCTACATTTCATTTTGAAGTTTCTCTGGTCCTTGTCCTTGAGAGACAAGCTCTGTCTTAGTTTCTTTTCACTCATTGCTGGGACAAATATCCGATACTCAAAATGAAGGGAGGAAAGGTTTATTTAGCTCACAGTTACTGGAGGTTTCAGTCCACATTCGGCTGGCCCAAAGCTGAGTGGAGCAGGACACAGAGCATCCTGTTCATGGCAGCGGAACAGCAGCAAAATGGTGACAGAGGCAGCCAACCAAACTGGGCAGCAGAGCAACACCTACAGCTTGAGTCTGTCTCTCTGTCGCTCTTTATATTACATTCAGGCTCTCCACCTTAGGATATCCGCCCTAGGCCACACCCAGAGTCTCAATCTTACTCAGACCAATAATCCCATCAGTACTAAAAGACAATCCCAGGGATCATGAATCAAATCTCAATCTATAGAAGCCATGCCGCATGATTGCATGAGGCTTTGGGGGGACAACTAGACACAAACCATAACAAGCCCTTATTCTATTGAGCTATCACCCCAGCCCTGTTCTCTAATGGTTCCTTCAGTATGCTGTTTATTCCTTTCTAAAAAAGAATGAAATCGAAAAGAGATGCAGAATTTAATGAAAAGTTATAATAGGAATTCAATAATTGTTCTTATATTCCATTATGTGTCTTTAAATTAGTTGCTTAGATTAACCAGACATAAACATGTAAAACTGGCATAAAAATGACAGGTAAGTAAAACAGAAAAGAAGATGTTCCTTACAATGGACCAGCAGAAATCAGCAGTACAAGTATCCAGTCTATCCTGTATATATGTATATAAATGTTTCCCATCCTTCATTTCTTTGTCCTTTTTCTTTTTTAAAGATTTTTTTCTTATTTTATTTATTTTTTTCTTGTTTCAGAACCTTTGTTTGTTTATTCACTCATTTTTATGGCCGGCTCAGCTCGCCCCGAGGCCAGAGCTGGCGCAGCATGTGGTGCCGGGGATCGAACCGCAGTCCCTGAAGCCACCCAAGCTTTCCCAAACAGGCGCTTTAGACCACTGACCCATCCCGCCAGGACCCTCTTTGTCCTTTTTCTTTATTTTATTTTCTTGTTTCAGAACCTTTATTTGCTTATTCACTCATTTTTATGGCCGGCTCAGCCCACTCCAAGGGCAGGGCTGGCGCAGTATGTGATGCCGGGGATCAAACCGCGGTCCCTGAAGCCGCCCAAGCTTTCCCAAGCAGGCGCTTTAGGCCACTGAGCCATCCTGCCGGGCCCCTTTTTGTCCTTTTTCTTATCCCAGTATCTCCTTCACTTTGAACAGATTCTTTCCTTTTTTTTTTACTGTATGTATTCTACCTTTCAGATTTTATTTGCCCTTCCGGGTTCTTACAGTGGCAAGACAGCACAATGTTTACACACAGGAGATTGATTATTTTATTTATGAGCATAGTGTCTTGTTGCTTCTATTTTACTATAACAGTCTCAAATTTATAACTTTTAGAGCTTCATAACACTTCATTGGTAAAAATACTACATTTTTATACTTTCTCACTTGATGGGCATTTGGGTTATTTCAGTATTTAGCTCTTGCAGATTTTTCCATACTGATTTTATCAGCTCAAGCTCCCATCAACAATGCAGAAGGGTTTGTGTTTCCCACAGCCCCTCTAGAATTTGCTATCCACTGACTCCTTGAGAGCCATGCTTTCTGGGGCGAGATCATCTCTCCATGTTGTTTTATTTAAACCCTCAGATAGCCAGTGCTGTTGCCCTTTTTTCGTGTATTCATTTGCTGTTTGTAGTTCTTCTTCTGAGAAGTGTGCATTCATCCCAGAACACCAGTTTTGAATCGGATCTTTACATAGGGGAAGCCTGAATTTTTAGTTCTTTACACATTTTTGATACTAATTTTTTGACTTACAAATACGTCGCAAACATTTTTTCCCACATTTTGCTTCTCTCTTCACTCTTGGTGGTTGAATCAATTTTCTAAGCATGTGTACAATTTCTGTCCATGTACTGTGAGAGAGATCTTAACTATTGTCATGAGAACCTGTGACTGATTAGAGGGTTTTGATTAATGCTGAGGTTCTGCTTTCATAACCAATGCTGCAATGTAGCAATAATCAGTGTAATTTGATGGAATCATTGTATAAATACACATACACTTAATTGTGTAGTAGGCTTTTTGTCAAGTCAACTTTAGAACAAATGAATTTCAGTAATTGTAGTCATTATTTCTCTGTGAACCCCTTAGTGCATCTTTTGATGAACTCAGAAAAAACACCCAATCATTGACAGAAGAGATTTCTATGTGACCTTTTGAATATTGTGAGCATCTGGGAGACAATATGTTTGTGATTTCAGTGTCTTGTGGGCCCCCGCTTTTCTTTCTCGTCTCATGTAAGATTTTATTCATGAGCCGCCACACCCCTCCTCATGCCCTCATGTCTAATTGCAACTGTCCTTCTAGAAACATTTTTTATTCTTCTAAATATCTAACGAAAGTACTGGTGATATTGAGCAAAAGATGGCGTCTCAATACAATAATTCTGGGAGCCTTTAGTACATGAATAATGAATGTTAGAAAAATCTTAGTAAAACAAGGGTGTTAAACATACAATCAAGCAATCAGTCAAAACTGACAATAGAGCAGCTCCACCTGACAGCAGATACCCAGCCTTATAAAATAACTCGATTGCTCGTCTCCTGAATAGATGATACCCAGTGCTAAACTTAAGGCTTGAAAAATATATAAAATATCAAAATCTTACCTTTAGTCTAACAAAAGTAGAAATCAGGAGCAGATAAAATCTCATCAAAAATGATGTCATGGAAATTAAATAATACACACTCCAAACCCTCTTGTTCGAGAGCTGGATTTCACAACCACTTTGAGACTATCACTAGCATTCTATGTTTCTTGGGATATTAGAATATGTTCATGCAATTCAATTTATGTAAGTCTTTAAACATTTGAAATCCTCTGGAAGAGAAGGCTCCTATGACAGATGGATCTGGATCTACCGATTCTAACAGATTCTTACAGTGTGTGTGTTCATCGTTGTGGATTCTGTTTTGGAAACATGCATTTCAATTTTTACTGATATTTTACAGTGTACAAATTTCAAGCATTTCTTTTTACCTTTAAATTGCAAATATGATGTGCATTCAGATCTGAGGTGTATTTCTTATTTTAATGAGTGCTAAATGTCGTAAGGGAGGTCACTGTAGTTGGGTCTCCTGAGTCATTTTGTAAAGATATCTCTTTAGGATGTCACTCGATTTTTCTATCTTTCCTGATGACTGTGGCCTCCATGAACAATGGAGATGACAGAGAATGCCCAGTGCCTGAAAGTCACCCTACGTGACAGTTGCCCTAAAAGAAAGACTCATCATCACTTTATCATGACTTAGGAAGTACAAATCTGGTGATTTCTGAAACTAAGCTGTTTACCACCTCTTGTGCCTTTCTGAATCTACAAGCAAATGCTTCAACCCAGTTTCTGATGGTATCTACCAAGACTAATATGCATTGAACTCCTTTAATACTTTGGAATATAAGTGAAAGGAAGCTGTACATTAGAGTAGGAAATGTATGTAAGGGACTGGGATAGCAATTGTAACCTGTTGTCTTCCAGATCCGTTGATACAGTCTGACATTTTGTTTAAATTCAACTAATTTTAGCTATAATTATCTCAAAATTTTTAATGAATGATGACACACAGGTAATAGTTAACACATTACTTTTGAACAATAAAAAACTCACAGTCTATTGTTATATGCACTACAATGTATTTTTGTATTTGTAAAACCATCTAAGCATTATTTTCTTCACTCAACAACCTGGAGATTATATATATATATATACTGATATTGTAGGCATAACTAAAAGGAAAAGGGAAAAGAAATTTATCTAAGCTATAGGTTAGGTGAGTTGTTAATTGTGCCTGCTGGAAGTTCAGTTACATATCAATGCTCAACAATAGACTCAGCGAGGCTATAGCTCAGTGGCATAAGTGCCTCCCTGGCAAACGTGAAGCCCTGAGTTCAATCCCTAGAAAACAAGATGATTTTTTTCTGCTACTTACGATCACTCAGGGCTCCTCTATGGAGATGTCTTGTGGACATAATAGTGTGGCTGGAGGAAGGATGCAGAGTGCCCCTGGACCCCTTCGTCTTGCCAGAGCAACTAGGAAGATAAGCCTGAGCTGTGAGCCTTGTCTCCGAGTGCAGACGCTCTGCCAAAGATATTGTAGTCAAGGAATAATAATGGGACTTCATCAGGCAGTCCCTGGGAAGGTGGTCTGGCTTTTGGCAGGGGCAGCTGAAAGCTCAAAACACCGAGTGTGCAAATCGTAGTCTGTATTCTTAAGGCTGAAACAGAGGCAGCCACTTTTTGTTCTCTTTGATTTCTATCCTTGGCTTTCTCCCAGCATTGATTATGAAGCACTGAAAGGACAATTTTTACTAAAGAATCCAGTGAGATAGGTGGAGGAAAAGTTGCTTTTATAACTCTGTTTCCAAATATCTGTGCCTGACTGGAAAATGAATATATCTTTGAGTATCAGTTTCCTTTCTACTGAATGCACATCTACTGTCATGTATTTTCATTGAAAGAGATATATGAATATCAGTAGTTTCACATGTATTATAATTATATATTATGCACAAATAAGAATTATTTGTTAGTCAAAGAAACTTAAGATATAAGGCAATTCAGAAAAGAGGACCACTTTCCCTCTTCCTTATGATTGTAGTTGTAAAATAGCGATATCATTAACCCCCCTCTTCATTTTATTTAGGATCTAAATCCATAAACTAGTGAAGCAATGGCCGTGACTCATCCAGATCGCTGACACTGACGAAAGTTCTACTAAATGCTGTGCATGGCTTCAAGGTAAATCCTGAGGGGACTTGACTGACCTTGTCAGGTACAAAAGTTACATGTTTTGTTATATAGGTCTTGCTTCAACTTGTCCTTAACCATCTAGAGAAAAGCTTAACCACAGGGCATAAAAAGTAAAACCAGATAAGTATGCTGAGCTACTGTAAAAGGCTCAAGTCAATCGCTTCTGACGATGACAGTTCCACTGATAACCTACTACTATTATGAAATATTGGACTGTGCATACAACTCCTTTCTCTTAGCTCAATGAAAGGAAATATTTGTACCATATTGTTTAGAAAAGTTATCATGTCTGCATTTTGTACTCTGACCAACTACTATGAAGACAACAATATGCATTGTATTAATTATTGTGGCTGTCCTACTAATGTGTTTTGAAACTGTCTGACTGTTATTTCTCATTAAAAGTAATGAAATTATAAAAAAGAAAAATATCAAATGGCTCTTTTTCAATACTTAAGGGGTTCAAACATCTTATAGTGCTTAAGATGCATTACAAAGACATGAGACTTCAACATTGATATCCCATGTCTGGTGGGAGGGGCATTCTAAAGACAGTGTGGTTTTAAAGTTAACTCTCCACAAGTTGGAGAAAAATAGGAGTTTTTGACTTAATAGTAAGTGAAGAAAGTTACTATAGATATCTGGAGATTTTGTGTGGTCATGAGCCTTTTTCCTCTGAGGAAACTTGTACTATCTCTCAGAGAGCAGCCATGGCCCAAACACCTCCTTTGTCCTGGCTTTCTATTGAGCTAAGGAAACCACACATTGATCTCCAGAAAAGCAGCTAGCTGTTTGTCTAGTCGACAGACCTTTGGCCCATTGGCTAGGTGGGGATTCACCAAAATATATGTTTGGGAAATGGATGCACTTATTAAATAGTGACACCTAATCTAAGAGCATTTAACAAGTCGACAGGGTAATCACTGTGCCAAATTTCTATAATGGAGAGAGAAATGCCTGACAAACATCCCTACATAGTGCCTTATAGGTTATCAGTAAAGGTTGTAAAGTCCACACTTACGTGAAAATATTCCCTTTAATGCATGTAAAAGATAACTCGAACTTAAAGGTGAAAATGAAATATTAGAGATCCTCCCTTAAGTTAACTGTGTCTTGGCCCCATAAATATAGTGGTTTGGAAATAATCCCTCCAGGTTCCACCCCCAAAGTTTGGTCTTTTTGTTTCATCTCAAGTGCAATCTTCTGTAGGACACCTGCCAAGAACACTAAGCTGGGACAAGGCTTTTATGTGTGTTCCTTTGGGCTGGCAAAACTTGAATGTGTTATCTTAGTGATGGGGTATGTGTCCCTTATCTAAAATGGCTTTTCCCATCTTCAGCATTAATACACGTTCAATTTCTGTGGGCTTCACTTGGTTTCTGGATAAAAAGAAAAGCTCTGAAGCATTCATAGCTCTCTGTCTTCAGTCTTACATGACGCCCAAATCCAAAGGAAAGTACATCTCAGGAAAGAAATAGAAGTATGGCCAGAGAAAGGACATTTTCTCCTTTAATGCCCATCATAATCTATAGAGAAAATTTGACCGTGAGTTCTCTTTCTCAGTCTCTTAAGCTAAGAATGGAGGATTTTAACAGCTAAGATTATCTCCCATCCAGTGAAAGATCAGACAAGACAGGAAACTGAGGCAGAACAAGTTTGACATTTCCACTAGATCGCAGAAGAAGATCAGTCAGTTGGTCTCAATGCAACGTGTCCTCCATTTCTTGAGAACCGCTAGTAGAGACCTGGCCCCCTTTAATTGGTGGAAGCTGACTCATATTGTGAGATTTGTTTATTTTCTAAGTATAAGCTACATGTTGAGAAAAAAAGACCTTCTAGCATTTCATATCAAAGCCCATTAGGTGATACTCTAATATTACATTTTCCTAGCATAGCACCCTAAAATAATAAATGTCAGTAGTCTAGTAATTCAAACAGGTAAAGCAAGGAACACTAGTACTTCACCAAGTCAAATGCAGCATATACAAAACCAAAATAAATTGTCCCATTAAAGTTTTATAACCTTCTCATACTTTCACCTGAAGTTTGTATGACAATATAAGCAATGAGACAATTTATAAGCGACACAAAGATGTGTCAAATGTTTTTATTTATTTATTTACTTGACTCAGTGTCTCACTAAACACTTGCCTCAGTCTCCCCAGCAGCTGGACTACAGGTGTGTGTCACCATGCCCAGTTTTGGGGCTGACATGGAGGGCCTGAGCTGCCGTGACTGGCACAGCAGGCAGCACCAAGGATTGAACTCAAGCCCTTGCACTTTCAAGGAAGGCTCTCAGATGATCGAGCTATCTCTCAGCCTGTCATAAAAACTGTTACTCTAAACTTGCGATGACCTAAACAGTTCACAACTTGGAATCTATAAAACAAAAGCAAATTCTTCCCTCCTTTCAAATATCTCCCTCTATGGCCTCCACATTCTATGAGATCCTGCTCCTATAGCTGTTGAGCAAGGATTATTCAAAGTTCTGAAACTCTCTGCATAGAGCCAGCCACATAAACTTCTAACTGATTGTGGGAATTGGGATCTGAAAAAGAAATTATTTGTTTCTTTAGCTGCTTGTGATAATGATCTTGACTTCCTAAACATGCACTGTCGTGAAAATTACGGTGAAGTGTTATTTTCACTCCACAGGGAGCTGAGATCACACAACCACGACCCATATCTTGGGGTCAGGCAACTTCCCTCCCACACAGCAGGACATTTCACGACTAGCACCTCACCTCAGCCTGTGGATCAAGAACCAGGTAGGTGTGGCGGTAGTATTTCCTTTACCTTTCGTTCTAGTCTGTGAAATAGAAGTCATGACAGAATGAACTGAATGAGTATCTTCATTGGGGTGTTTGGCATGTAGAAAAGTGAAGCTTCTCAGGTGGCAGTGACATGCAGGGAGAGAAGATGATTCTTGGGGCCAAGAGTGAGACGTGAGTAGAGGCTGGGTGTCACAGACACTCACCAGTCTCTAACTGCTTTGCTAGTGTTTTCACGTACACAGCATAAAAGACCGTTGTGACAGTTGCTCCAACAATCATGCCCCCTCATTTAGAGGATCCATATGTTTACGATCGGGAAATTAGTACACTGTTTAGCCTTCTGTGTAGAAACGACAGACTTGCAGGAGGATTGGTGCGAGTTCGAGACCAGCCTGGGCTACAAAAGTGAGCTCAGGACCAGCCTCAACTGCATAGCGAGACCCTGTCTCAAAAAGACAAAAAAAAAAAAAAAAAAAAAAACGACAGACTTGTATCACTGGCAGTTCGCTTCATGAAAGCTCTTGTGGATGGTCATGTGAGCGCCGGACGTTGTTGGGCCAGCATTTTTCTGTGTAGGCGTTGTGTTCAAGTGGCAATTTCCGGTTCACAATGACTTTTCTCTCACTGAAGTTGAGATCATGACTGGACATGATTTTTAGATCTCTCTGAAAATATTGGTAGTCTGCTAGTCATTTTGTACAGATTGCCTTTTGCCATTTAGAAATACAGTTTCCACAGAAAAGTTCAATCAATCGTCGAATGACTCAAACTTCCCTAAATCCAAAGAGCCTAAGTTATTTCTGATTCATACACGTCCTATTTTATGGTCAGGCTTAACATTTTTATTGTTATTTATTTATTTTTAAATCAATCTGATTTGTTTTTAATTATGTTCACAAACAACTTTGTGCTCCTGTTGTACCCTCCTCACTTTAATCCTTCTAGTGAGCTGACAGGAAGCACCACTACCAATCGCATATGACAGTAGTTTTAGTCTTGTGTTTTTGAATAGCTACTTTAAATACTACTCTGAACAGTAACTCAGTCTGACCTGGAGAATTCAAAAGTAAAGTCTAACGTGCTATTATATCATGCTGACTCTTAAAAGGATCTGAACTTACAGATCAACTATACAATGTGAGGAATGTTAAATATTCTTTATTATTATACATACACTACACTAAAATGTCTTTCAGTAAGTAAAAGGCAGTACTTTTTAGACGTAGTGAATTCTGATTAAATTGTCATAGTCAAGACCAAAAATATAGACGTAGCTTTCTTGTCTTCAACCACTCCCTTTAACAGGCTAATAAACACAAACTGAACCATGGGAGTCTTGCTTAGTTTTGAGACAGTGAAACATTCTCCCAGTATTTAAACGTATTCAAATAACCAGTTATATAAATATAAATATAAATATAAAAGCAACATTCAGTAGTTTTGAAATGATATCTTCAATCTTGTGAAAAGTTGAACATTAGTAATCAAGTTCAACCATATATTTAGAAGGGAAATCTGTGATAGTATTTACTGAACTGGAATTACTATGGAAACTTGAAAAAAGGTATCTATTTTTAACTACAAGCCAATTTTATTTAAATCAGGACTAGCCAACAAAAATATTCTGTGAGCCACGCATGATCTGAATTCCGGTGAATGAGACCTATTAAGTTATGGTACACATACAAAAGCCATGAGACGTTTCTGTTCTGTAATAAATAAGGCAGTGACCATCACTCCTTAGTAGCCTTTTTGAGGTAAGCTAGTAAGGCTGCCCTTTGTCCCTTCTTCTTGATGCCAGCAAAGATCATTTTTGTTCCATGGATATACTTCTTGGGATTCTCCAAATACTCCGTCAATGTATCCCCTCCCCAGGTGATACCTTTGTTCTTGTTGGCATCTGTGTAAGAGCATCCAGCAGCCTGACCTGTCTTCCGCCCAGAGAGATGGTGGAGATTCGGTCCGGTCTTGTGTTGTCTCCCTTCTCAACAGTGAGGCGCTGCACGCGCACATTTCTGTACATACATTTTGTTGCCTTTCTCAACATCACCCATTTTTAGACGTCACACCTGCTGCGGCTTCTGCGCCGGGTGGCCACTGCTCTTCCCTCGTTACCAAAAGGGAAGTTCCCGACCAGAGGCCTGACATCCTGCTCTGTAGCCCAAGGACACCCTGGTCCGCAGCTGAGTGCCGGTGTTGGGGCAACCACCCTCGCTCTCTCTTACTGTCATTTTCTGACTCCACGCCAACATTGTCCCACACCACGTGTGTGTGCGTTATGAAAACTCACAAATTCTACTGCCTCTACTTGTTTAATTTTGGACATTATTCTCTAAAAGCAGTTTATTACTATATTTCTCAAAATTAAAAGAGAATTGAAATATTTAAGAGTTTAATTCAGCTTCTGCGTCTTAAATTTTATACATACAATATTACTTTGTAGAAGAAAACCAAGAGTAATTAGTGCTTATATTTTATTTTTAAGTTATTTTTTTCTTTTTAAATGTTTCTTATACTTTTTTAACAACAATATTACAGGCTTACATCTGGTAACTGAAGCAACTAGTTTGCAGTTAACATTATGCAATATAACAACCAGTTTTGAATTCCTATTACTTTAATGAAATTTTGTATCATTTTTCATGACTTTTAGAATTTTTATTCTTTACAAATAAATAATCAAAAAGAAATATCATATATAATTTCTTTTTTTTTTTGTCTTTTTGAGACAGGGTCTCGCTGTGCAGTTCAGGGTGGCCTTGAGCTCACTTTTGTAGCCCAGGCTGGTCTTGAACTTGCACCAATCCTCCTGCCTCAGCCTCCTGAGTGCTGGGATTATAGGTGTGCGCCACCACGCCTGGCTTATCATATATAATTTGTATATTAAATTATATTGGCCCAATTTTTGTTGCTACAATAATCCTGATAAGTGTTTATAAAGTACAAATATGTTATAAGACATTATGCAGTACATCATTAACTTTAGCAATGTGTGTATATTTCCTTAGTAATATATCTGTTACACAAGTAGCACATTCACACAGAATGGCAATTACCACAGGTGAACTTTCTTGTAAAGATAACTCAAGGATGTCATGTTATGTATGAATTCATTACTCTGACTCTGTGTTAACACAGAGAACAAAAATAAATAGAAAATTGCTCGCTCCTGGTGGGTAGACACATGTATCTTGTTCAAACTTAGGTGGGTCACGTAAACTTCTCTTGACTAAGCATGATGTTTTCTTTCTTTCTTTCTTTTCTTTTTTTTTTTTTTAAATAGTTTACATTTCCAACGTTTTCTTTTTTCTCTTCTTTTTTTCCCCTCTTTTTCCTCGTTTTGTTGGTGCCTTAGTTTATCATAACTGTGACACAATATCCAACATGAAAATCTTAAGGAGACAAAGTTTCACTGTGGCTCAGTTTGTAGAGCTTCCGTTCAACAGTCTACTCACTCCAAGGCATGGGCCAAATGCTACAATAAGTGTGGCAATGCCATGATCCTTTGTAACCACTTTTACCAAGAAGACTTTGAGAACCAACACCAGATAACTTCAGAAAATTTTGTAGATATGTTGACATAACTTTGGATAAGGATACATATAAAGTTTGAAGATGTTAACAGAAACTTAGATTACACCAGAGAAGAAATCTTATTTATAGCTAGGATTTTTATATTGGCATTTTATCCTACAGGGAAATCTACACAAAGGAAGTTCACGTTTTGCATGAGGGATATGTCACCAGACAGACACTAAAAGGTTGCAAAGCAGAGATGGAATTTTGACATTAATTTTCACTATAGAAATAGGCTTTTTAGGAATAAAGAGTAGCAAGCATAAAGGAGTTAAATAAGCAGAATTTTAAAAGTACACACTGCAAGAAATGGAGAGAGGCTCACTTTGCTGGTGTTAGTTAATGTCTAGTTGTCCCCCCCAAGGCCTCATGCAGTCATGGGGCAGCTTCTATAGTTTGTGGTTAATTCTTGACCTAACGCTGGGATTACGAGTGTGAGTGCTACACCCATCCTGGGGCAGATAATCTTAATACAAAAGGAAGCAGGGGGGAGAGGCTTGCTAGCTGCTGCAGCTGCTGCTTCCACTCTGGTGTTTTCTGCAACCATGAGCTGCTGTCCACGGCCATGCAACATCCAGACTTGGACTCGACTGAGTATGGGCTGGTAGGTCCACTAATTGTGAGCTACACGAACTTTTTCTTCCTTAATTCTGGGTGTTGGGTATTTGGTTTAGTAACAAGAGAAAAGACAACAGGCAAAAAGGATTTTATATTTATAGGTAAAAAGTAAATGCAGGCTATACAATAAAATTTTAATTTAAAGTAGCATTATGAATTTCTCTACAGCTCAAATGGGTATTGATTATTGGGCTTTTTAACTTTTTGTCAAAATCAATTTTGCATCATAATTAATGGACAAATTTTAAAGTTTTCTTTGTTTTTCTTGTAGGCTTTTGTTGTTGCTGTTATTTTTATAATAGTTCAATAGTAAGTTTAAATAATAAACACTATGGCCAGTAATTTTAGATTATGATAACTAATAGACTAGTCTAACAAAGTTGACATTTTACTTTTCTTCCTTTTTTTTTTTTTTCTTTTGAGACAGGGTCTCACTATGCAGGTTGCCTTTGACTTTTTAGCCCAGGCTGGCCTCAAACTCACAGTGATCCTCCTGTCTCAGGTTCCAGAAGGCTGGGATTCCAGGGGCACTACATAGCCCAAATATATTTTGATATTTTTAACATTATTTTTTAAAAATCATTTATTCATTCGGTACCAGCTCTTACTGCACAGTTCAGACTCGTGGCGATCCTCCTGTCTTAGCCCCTCCAGTCCTGTCATTGCAGGCACGTGCCACCACTCTTGGTTAGAGGGCCAACGTCTTGCACCTGGTATTCTGAGGCCACATGGCCTGTCTAGCTGGGGGTCAAACCCAGGTCTATGTGCTTCCCAGTCAGTGGACTAGAATGCTAAGCAGTCTCCTCATCTATAGATTTGACATTCTGGTTTTTATATTTGACATTTTAAATGGTATAAAGCTTTTAATTAAAGAAGAAAATTATGAATTTTTCTCACTTGAAATATAAACAGTAATGAATGTTTTCTACTTTAAAATATTTATCCTGATTGAATAAGTAAAATGCATGCTTGCAATTGTAAAGGCATTCTAACTTTTATTTTACTAGCGAATGTAAGTCAACTTCTTTTTAACCCCAAACCCAAAGGTTAACACACCGAAACTTACATATTAAGCAAAATACTATAGTATTCATGTTACCACACTATAATGTTATTTGGAAGTTTTATGGAAACATTTAGCCTAAAAATTTTCATCCTCTGATGAGCTTGATAACTCTTGAATAGCTGTGGAGCCTGCAGAATTCCTCTCATCTCTGATTCCTGTATTGTTTTCTGTTGCTTAATTGCTCACTGTGCTTGCTGTATCCATTCCCTTAGAAGATTTAGTACTGTTGGCATCACTGTCCCCATCTGGAATTTCCTCACGTACTTTTTGTAATGCTCATTTGGTAGTCATGAATTTCTTAAGGTGTTCTGACTGGCATATAGGTAAAAGAGACATGTAGAGCCCTTACACAGTTTCAATTAAAGATGTGCAACCTGAGCTAGAACTTTAAGTGCTCTTAGAAAAAGACCACAAATAACCTACAAAGGCAACTTTATCAGAGTTTCAGCTTAATAGTCAGGCGAGCCCAATGTTTTGAAAGTTCTAAAAGTAAACAACGTTTAATCTGTGTTAATAAACATGCATTTTATTAAGAAAAGTGAAGTTCAGCACCAGAGTGACTGCCTTCTCTACACAACCAGCAGATTGAGCTCTTCACTCTTCGTCCTCCCCACCTCGGCACCTCCATACTGCATGGGAGATAATTCCTGCTCCCCATGGCCCACAGACTGCCTCCTCTTCCTCTGTCCCATCTGCGCCAGCTCATTCACGTGGCACAGCAGAGAATTTGTGGTCAACGAAGCCCACCAGACTGACCTCCTCATCCTCTGACCCCTTCAATCTCAGGTACATCACGCGGAGGTAGTCAGACAGAACTTAAGGGATGTAAATTAAATACAAACTCCCACTTTAATACCTGCTTAGTGGCACAGACATAAGGATTGCTCTTATTTTGTAAATACAAGCTCATTAGTTACAAAAGCTTGTCAACTGTTAAATACCACTACCGCACTTTTAGTGTTCCTAACTATAGTTCTGTTAAAAAAAATATTAACTGCCTTAACCACATAATCTCTTTTTGAGTAAGAATTACACTAAAGGCATAATTTCACCAAGCTCTATACCAACAGGCAAAAAGACTGTACTGTAAACAATGACAAAGAGAAAGAGTAAAATTCAGTCTCAGGCCTGATCCCGCTGAAGTAAATACAGTGGACACTAACATAGAAGAAACTGGAAATCACACAGCTGCAAACCCTGAATTAATAGCATCTGAAGTACAGAAACGACTGCAGAAATGTATAGAGGACATCAGGTTAGAAATAGGCTCTGAAGCAAAAAAAGAAAACTCTGAAATAAAAACATCTGAAGTAAAGAAACAACTGCAGAATGGTATAGAGGAGATCAGATGAGAAATAACCTCTAAGGTATTAAAAAAATCTCTGAATAGATTGTGAAATGAGGAAACAACTGCAGAATGACAGAGAGGAAATAAAATCAGAAATAGTTTCTGAGCCGGGCGTGGTGGCAC
>PVJA010002391.1:54917-89604 GCA_004027025.1 Myocastor coypus
AAAAAAAAAAAAAAAAAAAAAAAAAAAAAAAAAAAAAAAAAAAAAAAAAAACAAAAAAAAAAAACCAAAAAAAAGAAATAGTTTCTGAAGTAAAAAACAAATCTCTAAATTAATAGTGTCTGAAGTAAACAGACAACTGCAGAGAGGAAATCAGATCAGAAATAATTTTTGAACCAAAAAAGTAAGGCCAACCATAATGAAAGAATTAATAAGTGATTCTGAGGAAGACACTGATAAAAACTAGAGGAGATTAGAAAAACAATAGATTCCTTGAATGAGCAATATAGGAAAGAAATAGATCACGCGAAGCTGACTCAAAGAGATACTCAGGAACTTAAAACCTCGATGACAAGCAGGCACAGCCACCTGAATGAAAGTGAAGATAGAGTTCGAGATCTTGAAGACCCAGCTGCAGGTAGTGAAAAGGTAATAAAGGATTTCTTAAAAACAACTAGGATGCAGGAAAAAAAAAGCAACATCTACAAGACAATGCGAAGAATGATGGGGCCAGTAAGATGGTTCCGTGGTCTAAAGCGCTCTCTTAGTAAAGCTTAGGCAACCACAGGGACTGTGGTTAGATCCCCAGCACCACATGCTGAGCTGGCCATTAAAAAAAAAAAAAAAAAAAGAAAGTGAATGGTGATGTGCAGTGTGCCTAAGGAGAATCACCTAGCAAGAGAGCACTTTCTGAGGCTTCCACAGAGAGCAAAATGGTCAAGCAGTGTCTATGATTCATGCAGATGGCTGACACTGACAAAAATTTTACAAATCACAGTACAGTTCTAAGGCAAACCTTGAGGGGACCTGACTGAACTTGTCAGATAGAAAAGTTATATTATTTTGTAATGTAGGTCTTGCTTGATCTTGGTCTTAACCATCCAGCAGAAAACTCTAACTGCAAGGTATAAGAAGGAAAGCCATATTAATATGCTGAGTTGTAAAAGGCTCAAGTCAACAGCCCTCTGTAATGCCCAGATGAGCTGGTAATCCCATTACCGTTATGGACTCCTGGACTAAGTACACAGCTTCTTTCTCTGTGTAATGCAGAAAAAGATCCGTAGCAATGATGTTTGAACAAGAAATAATTTCTGCATATTATGCTCTGAACAACTATGATGAAGAAAACATTATGTAATGTACTAACTATTGTAAAAATAATAATAAAAATAAATTATCAAAAGAGAAATAAAATTAAACTTTTCCCCTAATGCTGTGTTCCATAATGTCATTAGTGTTGGTTATGCAAAATGTACAGATATCCGTACATTTAAAATACGGTACAATAAAAAGCGACATTTAAGATTTAAAAACTTATAAACTGCAAAGTCTATATTATAAATAAAACTTTGCGGAATATAAGTGTGGCTAAATTTGAAATCATTTTATATAAACCTTTTCTCCTAAATTTGTCTTTCCATACAGATTCCTATATTCTGGAATATCCATAGGAATCCTGCACATTAATTAAATAATGACATTTGTGGATCTGAAATTTGCAGTCTTCTTACTCGTCCCAATCGTGGTAGGAAGCATGGGAAATTTTTCAGTTTTATGTCATTCTATCTTTCTTTACTTCAGTGACAACAGGTCTAGGTCCACAGATTTGATTCTCAGTCATTTGACAGTCGCCAACCTTTTGGTCCTTCACTCCAGAGGAATCCCAGAGATCATGGCATCATTTGGAAGAGAAGACTTCCTCAGCGATGTGGGATGCAAACTCGTGTTCTTTGTTCTAATGGTGGGCAAGGGTGTGTCTTTCAGCACCACGTGCCTGCTGAGTGTCTTCCAGGCTATCATCATCAGTCCCAGGAGCTGCGGGTGGGCAGAGATGAAAGTGAAGGCAGGGAAACTCATTGGGCCTTGTACCGTCATTTTGTGGGTCTTGCACATGGCGTCAAACTTCAGAGTTGCCATGTATGTGACAGACAAATGGAACAGTAGAAACGTGACAAACATTATAGATTATCAATATTGCTCAGTTGTAATTTTAGATGAAGACAAAGACAAAAAACGTCTTTTCAGCGCGCTTTCATTATTACACGACATTCTGTGTTTGAAACTTATGGTCTGGAGCAGTGGCTCGATGGTTTTCATTCTGTACAAACACAAGCAGCGCACACGGCATATTCACAGACATGGTACTTCACCGAGATCTTCTCCTGAGACCAGAGCTTCTCAAAGCATCATCATACTTGTCTGCGCTTTCGTATCCTTCTACACCCTGTCTTCCATCACCTATGTTTGGTATACTCTTTATGACAAAACTGCTTGGTGGCTGGTTAAAGCTTCTGTCTTAACCAATGCTTGCTTTGCTACTACTAGTCCCTATATCCTCATGGCACGTGAACACTTTTTATGCAGGACCTTGTGGAAGACATGGACGCGCACCTCACCTCCTCAGAACTGCCAGTGAGCCTCAGCTGTGTGTTTTCAGCACTCGTGCACTCATTCATGACAAGGCCCAAAGCTGAATGATGAGCCAGTTAACTGCAGAGATGGGTGTAAATATGAGAAATAGAGATATTTTTCAACTTTAATTGGAAAAATTTCTAAAATAAATAATTTTTAGTACTCCTTGCTAAAAACTCAATTTCAGCTTGGAAGATGTGGACATTCTCAGTCAGTTCCTTTCCTTCTGCCTTATTTATTTCATTTTTGCCCATTCTTTGAATTCTACGGGGGATATATTACTTTACCCATCTCAGTAAATCATAAGTTTTAACTTACTTTCATCGAAGTAATATTTATTATATCATGTCCATTTTAACTCTCTGATTGTTCTTTTGCTATTCTCTTCTTTGACAGTTGAGATTTACTTTCATTTATTTTTGTATTGCAGAATTTGTATTTCAGCATTTATTTTATTCCAAAAGTAATATATTACGATTGTTACAAATTATTGTTCTAAAACTTCACTGTAGTTTTTGACATGTATATAAAATTATGATTTTTAATACAATCTATATTATTGCAAGTTTTGTCCAGCGTTTTGAGATGTAGCTACATAGTAGGCCTCTTTCTTGAGTTTATAAGGTCGTGATTTCCATCTCCAGCCCTACAAAACAAAACGGAGTCATGAGATAAATATAAGACCCCAGAGAAGCTATTATTAAATTTCAAGCTACTTTATTGTGCCATGATTAACATTAAAAAATCAGAGCACTGTTGATTAAACCGAGCAAACGGTCCTGAAATGTGAGTGAGACTGCCCAGGCCCTGCTGGAAACTCATTTGACACAGTTCCAGCATATGAGTGGAGCTTCATCCATCAGTTTGTCCCAGGATGGAAAACTGTGACAGGACTACCCGCAGAGAGGCTGGAGACAAGACCCACCCAGCTGGTCGAGGAGCAGAACACCTTGCCCGAGTAGCAGAGCAGTTTCGTCTACGAGGGCTGCAGCAGGAAGAAGTGGAGCACAGCAGCCAGACCCAAGCCACACCCGCCTGGAGGAGTTTGAACTTGATAGAACCAGATCTGGCGCTAAGGTAAGAATTCTGCCAAAGTTCTGTACCAAAGGTCAGAAGGCAGCGCTATACAACGTGACAAAGAAAAGGAGGAAAATGTACTCTCTAGCCCCAAGGCCACCCAGAACAAATACAGGACACACTAGCATAGAAGACATTGGAAATCACACACCTGAAATCTCTGAAATAATAGCCTCTGAAATAAAGGAACAAAGGCAGAAAGGAATAGAGAAATCAGATCAGAAAAATATTTCTGAAGTAAAAATGAAGTGAAAACTATAATGAAAGAAGTACTAACTGGTGCTAAAGAAGACACTAGTAAAATTAGAGGAGCACAGAAAAAATGATGGGATCCTTGAATGTGCAATACAAGAAAGTAACAGAACGCATGAAATAGACTCGCAGTGCTCTACAGGAACTTAAAACCTCAATCACAAGCTGACAAAACCGTTGAAATGAAAGTGAAAATAGAATTTCAGACCCTAAAGAAACTATTGCAGCTAGTGAAGAGGTAAGAAAAGATCTCTTAATGACAACTAGGATGCAAGAAAAAAAATCAATATCTGCAAGATGATGCAAAGATGAACAACATTAGACTAATAGGCATCAGTGACAGAAAGGAGTCAATACAATGACATGAAAGGAATATGGGCAGAAGTAACAGCAGGAAACTTCTCAGGTATGGGGAGACAATGTGACATCAAAGTAAACAAAGCTATAGAATTCCAAATAATATAAACCCAATTAAAACCACACCCCGACATGTAATAATCAAGGTCCTAGAAATTCAGCACAGGAACAGTATGCTAAACGCCTGTAGAGAACAGCAACAGCATTTAAAGGAAAACCAACTAGAATAATGGCAGATTTCTCTTCACAAACCAGCAATCAGGAAGAGCACGGAGCAAGTACTACAAGTCTTTCAGGAGAACAAATGCCAATCCAGATTGATATACCCTGCAGAACTCTCAAGTATAATGGAGAAATGAAGTACTTCCCTCACAAAAAATGACTAAAGAATTTCCTTTCTAATCAAGCTTTTTTTTTTTCTTCAGAACCAGGTATTGAACTCAGGATCTTGCACTTGCCAGGCAGGAGCCTGTGCCCCTGAACTATCTCCCCAGCCCCTAACTAAAGAATTTCCTGATAACAAAACCAACGCTACACAGCTTACTAAAAGTTATATTTTTAAATTTATAGTTTATTTTTTTGCTTTTAATAAGAAATAACAATATAATAGTTTCAAAATGTGTTAGTAGTACATTTGCAATAATTGATACATTGCACATTGTTGTCCTCATAGTAGTTATACAGAGCACACAGTGCAGACTGCAGACATGATAAAATTTCTAAATGATATTGGTAAGGAAAGAAAAAAAGAAAATATTTCTTCTCTTTGAACTGAGAGGGAGTATTTGTATACATAGCCCAATGTTCCATAATTGCATTGGGTTGTCAGTGAAACTGGCAATGTTGGAGGCTGTTGATTTAAGCCTCGTATAACTCATCATACTAATATAGTTCTGAATTTTATGCCTCAGAATTAAGCTTTTTTTGCTGGGTGATCAAGGGCAAGTTAAAGCAAGACCTGTATAACAAAACATTCATCTTTTGTATCTTCCAAGGTCAGATCCCTTCAGGATTAACTTTGGAATCATGTACAGTGCTTTGCAGAACTGTTTTCAGTGTCAGTCATTGGGAAGAGTTACGGCCACTGCTTGACCAGCTTGCTTTCTGTGAAGCCTGAGAGAATGTTTTCTCTCTAGGTGACACTCCTTAGACACACTATAGTGAATTTATCCATTTCCTCTGAAGTCCCATAATCTCCTTGACCAGAAAATTTGGGAAATCACTGAGTTATAGGATGTTATAGCATAGGTTCTTTTATGTCCTGAGTCCTCACTGACCTTGAGAGGCTAGGGCCAGAATGTTGGCTATCCTCATGGCCCTTCTTTTTCTCCAATTTTTGGTCTACTAACTTATATTCTCAACCCTCAAGCAGAGCAGCTTCGTGATACTATTACTCTATAACATAGGTAATTGATCTTAACATCACTGTCTTTGTGAATATCAAACATCTTAGACTTAGCTTGAAATTGATGTTTTCCATCATTGTTATTCTAATAAATCTCTATAATGTGGTAAAAGTAGTTACATACGTTTACACATACATTTAGAAATCCAAGGATGTACAAAATTGTAACCTGTCAAGCTGATAGCATTTTGCCTAGTCTCTTACTCTCAATCAGTACCCAGTTTTGTTTTTTGTTAGTCAATCATTTACTTGAGAGAGAGTATAGCAGTAACTGAGTTAACATTAGAACCAGTACACATCCAAAAGACCAGAATGACAGGCATTCCAAACATAGTTTTAGTGTGGCATGTTGCTATCATTAATGTGAAAACCTTTTGGAAGGTTCTTAGGACCAATATCTGATTCATCCTGTGTACATAAGTGACTTGAAGCAGAAAAGAGTGGAAACATAGCAGGAATAAAAGGTATTTTAGAGAGGGATCAAAAAGACCACTACTTCATGAAGTAGAATGGAAAAAACCCACAAAATAGGGCAAACAATCAAACACAGGAGAAAAAGAGGTATACAACAGCAGTCTCTCAACTATTCTTTGGTATACAGCAGCAAAATATTTCCATCAGCATAGTCTACAAATGGACTTCTCCTTCACCCTCTGGGTCATAATTCTGTATGGTTCTACAGGGTGGATATCAAGGAAATAGCAGTATCTGAGTCCCACAGGTGACACCTGGCCACCAGTAAGCATCATGTACGCTGTCTATGTCTACAACATACAAGAGCTTTGTGTGATATCCTATAAGTAGAAGTTCTACTCATATATTTGCCATTCTATTACTTATGTTATGTTTTATTCTTACTACCATGGAACTTTTTTTAGTTGATATTTTTGTATATATTAACCTATACAAATACTATGTGAGCACTCTGAATTGATTACAGATTAATACATATGATACACGACATTATGGCCTCTAAGTTGGACTCATGATTTGATTTGAATTTTGGACTATTGTTTTGAAATAATTTAATTTTAATTAATATTTAATTTTTGCTGAATATTATTTAACTAAAATTTTTGTTTTATGATTCACACTGGATCTTTGACCTACAATTACTTATAAGAGATGATATGATATTTTCTCCTAGTATTAGAAACTTTAGAAAGAAGAAAAAAATATATATACACACATAAGAGTTAGAATAGATATATAGCTACTTTCTCTTAGTTTATTGAGAATAAAAGCTTGTACTAATTTTGTTTAGACAAAATATCAGGTCTGCATCTTGTCCTCTGAATAACTACTATGAAGAGAACAATATGTATTATACTAATTAGTGTAACCATCTTGCTAACTTGTTTTGAAACTGTTATATTGCTGTTTTATGTTTTTTCCTCATTAAAATGAATTTAAATAAGGAGAGAAAAAATCAACACTCCATCTTGCATAACTGGATGTTTTTGAACATAAGCACACACATGGTACCATCTAGAAAATTTGTGCCTTTCAAGCTTGAATTTATCTGTAATATTGCCAATTTGGTAATAGTAGCTCATTTGGACTTTTTGACAGAAGAGAAATGCAATAATCTTTATTTTGGTAAGAAATGTATCCTGTACCGTGCATGGATTCTCTGGGACTTCACAATTGTCTTGAATAAAAACCTCATGGTTTTGAGAAGTGTGTTATGGAAGGTCATTTCCATATTTAGGCTCTTCACACGCTGTAATTGTCTGCCCCATCATGTTGGGGCCCCTTTTCAATCCCTTGATATCAGGATTACATCTAAGCGTGTAAACATCACACTGGTGGTTTTAAAGAGCCTACTAAGCACAAAACTCTATGCCAAATATTACACATAAACACCAATAGATTATTCTTCACGTGTGCTCATTATTTGGGTTTGCTTTTCTGTCTCTTATGGCAGTAGCACATAAGGTCTGCCATCATGCCAATACTTTTCCTACACGGTGCACATCCTACATGCATGTAAGGTCATGCAATCTACGTTATTATATTTCTGAGCCTGCTTGTTTTGCCTATGTTATGTGTTTTAAATATGTTATGTTTTTTTTGTTACAATATATTCTCATTTTTTATTACTGGACACTAGGCAATTATATATGTGCAACACATTTTCTTATCTACACTCATTCACTGAACACTTAGGTTCTTCGTGTTTGTTATTGTAAATTATCTTTTAATAAAATGAGAATAAAGGTTTCTCTTTGAGGTCAACCATTTTTATGCATTTAGTACAGGGTCTCTAGAGTCTCACTTTACAGCTCAGACTCATAGTGATTTTGCTGATTTCAGACTCCCAAGCGCTGGGATTACAGGGGCGATCTATCATACCTTCTCAATCGCCCATCTCAGCATGCCCTGTGGGCAAAGCCAGCACAATATGCTGGGGATCAAACCAATGTCCCTGCCCCTGACTAAGCAGTGGTTTTAGTCCACTGAGCCATCCGGCCAGCCTGAGAATAAACTGTTCACTCCTTTAGATATTATTGTCTTAGTTACTCTTCTCTCATAACTGGAACAAGTACTCGACACCCAAAATGAAGGAAGGAAAGGTTTATTTAGCTCACAGTGACTGGAGCTTTCAGTCCATGCTAGGCTGGATCGAAGGCAGAGAGGCACAATGCAGAGACCAGCAGTTCATGACGGCGAAAAAGCAACCAAATAGTGACAGAGGCAGCCAACAAGGGCAGCAGAGAGCAACATCGAGAGTCTTTCTCTCTGTGTCTGTTTATGTTACATCCAGGCTCTCTGCCTCAAGATAGCCGCCTTAGACCACACCTGTAATCCCAGCAGTACTCAGACTCATAATCCCATCAGTACTAAAATGCTTGATCCAGGTGGACTATGAGTCAAGTCTTAGACTCTAGAAGTCTCCACCCCCTGAATGCATGAGGCTTTGGGGGGACAACGGCACATAAACCATAACATTGTGCCCCCGAACCCCCAAAGTCTTATGCACATCCCTTTGTGCAAAAGACATCCCAACAGTTTCAGCATTGCTGAAAAGTCCAAGTTCCCATCTCCTCCAAGATCCAAAGAAACTCTCAAGTGTGCCCCGGTACAAAAGAAAAGTTAAACATATCCAACATTCAAGGGTACAAGATAAACATTACTATCCCTAAAGTTGCAAACAACAGAGTAATACAAAACATTGGGACCAACACATGTCCAAAATCCAGCAAGGAAAACATTAAATCCCATAGTTCCAACTGGAGCATCTGAAACAGCCTGGACCAAGTCGTGATATCCATGCTGCTCTGCCTCTACAGCACTCTAGGTGGTAGTTTCCATGGCTTTTCTCTTGGGTTGGCTTTGCTCCATCTTTGCCGTTTCCCTTAGATGATCCACTTTTTTGGCTTTCTCAAACTTCTGGGGTTTCCACTGAATAGGTTTGTCACTCTCTACTTCATACACTGCCCTCTCAGGGGCACACTGTCTGGCCTGCCAAGCTTTCTTCTGAAATCGAGGTGGAAGCCTTCTTAACCTAACAACTCATGCATTCTGAATGCGTCTAAAGCCGACACCACTTGGACAATGCCAAGGTCTGCTGTCAGTTGCAGCAGTAGCCAGGCTTCCTTCTCTCTTGGTTGTAGGGGCAGAGTGCCTGGAGTGACGAACAATCTGACCTTGATTCCGAGGAACAAATTATCTATGCCAGCGCCATTTTGGAACCTGGTTTGGCCGCTGGTGCCATTCTGGTACTTGGGTCTCCGCGGCTTTTTCCTCAAGGTAAAGCCTTTCTCCTTTGCAATTCTGGGGCTGCAAAGGGTGGAAAGCTGCCACTTCTTGTGATGCCCTCAGGCCATGCTTTTGATTCTCTGGTTCCTTCCCAGCAGTGGAGATCCTTTCACCTCCATCTTCGCAGTCCACAGCTCTCCTGGTACTTACTTCCTAGCCAAACTCGCAGCATTTGAAATCATCCTGCTTGGCTCTTTGTTCTTGATTTTCAACTTATTTTTTTAAATTTAAATTTAAAAAAAAGTTTTTTTTTTTTTTTTGTATTTTTGAGACAGGGTTTCAGTATGCAGTTCGGGCTGGCCTTGAGCTCACTTTTGTAGCCCAGGCTGGTCTCGAACTGGCACCCATCCTCTTGCTTCAGCTTCTCAAGTGCTGGGATTACAGGTGAGCACTGCTATGCCCGGCATTAAAAAAAGATATGCTACCAAAGTCAGGGAAACATTACCTTCTTTGATTTTTTTTTGTGGGACTGGGGTTTGAACTCATGACCTTGCACTTGCTAGGCAGGAACTTGTGCCACAGAGCTATCTCTGCAGCCCCATTGATTTTCAACTTAAATCTGGCTAAAAGCCACCAATAGCAACCATGCCACTGCCTCAATAGTTTGATGCTTTGAAATATCCCTTGAAAGATTAATTAGTCTGCCATGCTTAATCTCAATCTTAGGCAAAATCTCTGGGCACAAGCAAAATTCTGACAGATTTTCAGCCAAGGGATAGCACAAATCATCAGGAGTACAACTACCAATGCTGTCCTTTTCCCCAGCAGAAACCTCCCCAGCCTGGTCTTTACAGGCAAATCTTCTGTCAGTCTTCTGGTCTATGCTCCGATCAAAATCTCCCCTCAGAACACCCGAAGCTTTTCCAGCTCTTCACAAGTAGAGAACCTCTCCAAACCTTTCCTATCTGTTCTCATAAGCCACTCCCAAAAGCTTGTAATCCACATGGTCAGGTTCGTCACAGCAACGACACCACTCCTGGTACCAAATTCTGTCTTAGTTGATTTTCTGTTGTTGCTGGGACAAATACTTGACACCCAAAATGAAGGAAGGAAAGATTTATTTAGCTCAGAGTTACTGGAGGTTTCAGTCCATGCTGGGCTGGATCCAAGGTAGAGAAGCACAATGCAGAGGCCAGCAGTTCATGGTGGAGGAACAGCAACAAAATGGTGACAGAGGCAACCAACCAACAAAGGCCGCAGAGAGCAGAGAGACAGACTTCTTTTTTATAGATTTAATTTTATTTTAAAGAGTAAACATAGTGGAAATAAAGGTAGAAAAACAGTAACAAGTAAGAGTACATATAGTACAGAGTTTCAGAAGAAGAAAAATTTAACAATGGATCTATTACATATTTTAATCAGTTTAGATCAATTAGATTACATATTTAAATCAGTTTGGATTAATAGAAATAGGTATGTAAGATTGATAAAACAATTAAACATTAACACTTTCAATAAACATTAATTTTTTTAAACTTTTACAAATACATTTTGTATTTAAGTTATTCTTCTAAAAAAAATTATAGGGCTTTGCAATGCAGAAAATACAAGGTCCTGAGATTGATTCCTGTTACCACCCAAAATTTACTTATTTCTTCTTTTGAATCCTTACACTAGGGAAGCTATATGATATTTGTATATGTAGGTCTGGTTTATTTCACTTATGGGTATATGTTCAAGATGCATCCATTTATATGTAAAGACTTCCAATTTATCATTTCTTACAGCTAGGTAATATTCCATTTTATGAAAATACCACATCTTTTTCAACCATTCTTCAGATGATGGGCATTATGGTTGTTTACAAGATTTGGCTATCATAAATTGTGCTGTGGTGAACATAGGTGCACAGTTATCACCATGATATGATGTTTTCAGTTCTCCTGGAAAAATTCCCAGTGGGAGATAGCTGGATTGAAAGGGATTTCTAGTTCTCGTTTTTTAAGGAGTCTCCACACTGCTTTCCATGATGGTTGCACCAGTCTGAATTCCCACCAGCAGTGGAGAAGGGTTCTTTTTACCCCACAGCCTCTCCAGCATTTATTGTTGGTTGACTTTTTTTTATAGTAGCCATTCTTTCTGGGGTGAGATAGTATCTAAATGTTGTTTTGATTTACATTTCATGAATGCCTAGCGGTGTGGAGCATTTCTTCATGTATTTGTAGACTTGTTGAATTTCTTTCTCTGGAAGTTTGTGTTCATCTGAGGTGCTCATTTCTGGATTGGATCTTTGAATTTTGGGATTTTTAGTTCTTTATAAACTCTAGATAGAAGACCTTTGTCTGAATACTTATTAGTTAAGATCTTTTTGAAATTTGTGGGTTGTCTCTTCAGGCTGTTGGCAATTTCTTTTGACATGAGGAAACTTCTCAGCCATAAGAAGTCCCATTTGTTGATGCTTTCAAGTATTAAACATGCATTTTGATTTTAGTCCATCAAGTCCTTGTCTGCCCTGATGTCTTCAAGATTTCCTGACTTTCTCCTCTAGGAGATTGAGGGTTTCTCTTTTAATATTTGGATCTTTAATCCATTTTGATTTTAGTTTAGTGCATGTCTTTTCCTTCCTTAGTTAGGTTAATTCCTAATTATTTCACTTCTTTTCAGTGCATATTATCTGACCACAGTGCAAAGAAATTGGAAATAAATGACAAAAGAAACTGCAAGAATTCCAGAAATACATGGAAATTAAACAACACTCTTCTCAGCCACCAGTGTATTACAGATGAAATTAAACAATATCTACAATTTAAAGAAAACTTAAAATAACTTACTGCAATTTATGGAATGCAATGAAGGCAGTTCTTAGAAGGAAATTTATAGCTCTGAACTCACACATTAAGAAAACAGAATTGGAGCAAATAAATACTCTAATACAGCACCTAAGGAGACTAGAAACAGAAGAGCAAACAAAAGCCAAAGCCCAAAGACGGGAGGAAATTATAAGGATTAGAGCAGAAATTAATTCAGTTGAGACAAAACAGTACAAGGAATTAATGAATCCAAAAGGTGGTTCTTTGAAAGATTAAAATTGATAAGCCCCTAGCTAACCTCATCAAAAAGAGAAAAGAAATGACTCAAATTCAAGCAATAAGGAATGAAAAGGGCGAAATTATTAGACAACCAGCAGAGATTTAGAGGATCATAAATATGTACTTTGAGAATCTGTACTCTCACAGTATTAAAGACGCAGATGAAATGGACATATTCCTAGAAAACTATAAATTGCCAAGACGGAATCAAGAAGGTATAAGAACTCTCAATAACAATAACAGCCAACAAAATACAAAATGTAATAAAAAGCATACTGACAAAGAAAGTCTAGGGTTTGATCAATTCACCACTGAATTTTATAAGAAATTTAAAGAAGACATAAGCCCAATACTCTTCAAACTCTTCAATGAAAATGAAAAGGTAGCAATCCTTCCAAAATCATTCCTAGAGTCAAGTATTACACTGATATCAAAACCAGAGAGAGATTGAACTAAAAAATAGAACTATAGGCCAATTTCTCTCATGAACATAGATGCATAAGTGCTCAATAAAACCCTCACAAATAGAATACAGCCAATCATCAAGAAGATTTTATACGATAACCAGGTAGGATTCATCCCAGGGATGCAAGAGTGGTTCAATATTCATAAATCTATAAATGTGATACACTATATCAGTAGAGCCATAACCAAAAATCATGATTTTCTCAATTGATGCTGAAAAGGCTTATGACAAAGTTCAACACTCATTTATGTTCAAAGTCCTACAGAAAATTGGAATAGTGGAGCTCTACTTCAACCTGATAAAAGTCATCTATGACAATCCAACAGCTAACATAATTCTAAATGAGGAAAAACTGAAGTCTTTTACTCTCAAATCTGGCACAAGACAAGGATGTCCTCTATCGCCACTGCTGGTCAATATAGTTCTGGAATCATTTGCTACAGCCATTAGAAAAGAGAGAAAAATAAAAGGAATAAGAATAGGTAAGGAAGAAGTAAACCATCACTATTTGCAGATGACATGATAATCTACTTGGAAGACCCAAAACACTCCTGCAAGAAGGTACTAGAACTAATACAGAAATTCAATAGCATAGCAGGTTACAAAGTCAAAACACAAAAGTCAGTAGTGTTCCTCTACACAGATAACAAACACAGAGAGAGACATTAGATAATTGTACAAATAATTTCTATCCTTTTTTTGAAAATTACAGTTAATGTTTATAATTCTCATTTTTACTAATTATGTATTCTGGTATCTGTGATCTAAGCAACTGCATCAAGGACACCAACGGGTATTATAAAAACCATGGTTGAATACCCTCATCCTGGTCTTCTAAATGTTTACTGTTTCTAATGTTTTTCTAATTATTATATTCCTTTAAAAATACTTTTTAAGGGGCTGGGGAGATAGCTCCGAGGCACAAGTGCCTGCTGGGCAAGTGCAAGGTCATGAGTTCGAACCCTGGTCCCACAAAAAAAAAAAAAAAAAACTTTTTAAGCAAATAAATAAAGTCAAGAAAAACATTAAAGTTTATGAAAATCAAGGGTTAGTATTTAATTATTTGTCTAATTTTGCATAGCTATAGCTGTTAATCTGAGTAGCAGATTTGCCTATAAAAATAGGTAGCATAACTGCCATTTTCAATTTACTATTCTTGTTATCAAAATCTGTAATATATGTGTTGTTCTATGTTATCCTGTTTCCACCTTTGTATCCGCTATCTGTTTTTGCTTTTGTTTTTACTCCTCAAAATAAAATAAAATAAAATAAAATATATTTTAAAAATACATAATTAAATAAAAAAAACATTGATAAATTTCACACTCAGAAAGGCCATTCTGTCATGCGCTTAGTATCTGCACAATATTCATAGTTTTTTGAAATGCATGTATGACATTTACTAATTTGCTATCAATTAAATACAAAATTGACACACATAACATCACTATTCATACACAGCTCTGTTTATTCTTTTCCATTCCAGAATAATTTAGTCATGGGATATGATTGCCTGACTGAAATATTAGTAGCATCTGGCTTTTAACTAGAGGAGTCTGCTTGCATTGATGCTCCCAACGTAGTATGAATTTTAGTTCATTTCTTGTGTCCTTAAAAAATGAAAATATATGTATCATGTTGTGACAATGAAAATATTTGTTTCATCTCAATTTCTTACATTGCTTTGATATTGCCATCATATCTCAATGTTACTTACTGAGCAATATAACTTTAACAATAACATATAAACATTCCCATGAATAAAAAATAGACATTTATTGGTAACACATTTCATCCAAGTTGAGTTTACTGAATATGGATAGCATTAAAACAAAAATAAAAGCTGGGCGTGGTGGCTCACGCCTGTAATCCCAGCACTTGGGAGGCTGAGGCAGGAGGATTGGTGTGAGTTCGAGACCAGCCTGGGCTACAAAAGTGAGCTCAAGGCCAGCCTCAACTGCATAGCAAGACCCTGTCTCAAAAAGACAAAAAAAAAAAAATCCTCACACAATTTCTTGTCAAAACTTAATATCACATGACTTATAAAGCAAGTGTTGGAACATTACCTCTGCTTGCGCTATATAACATACATAGTAGCAAATTTTTAAAGGAGGAACTAAGAGACAGAATAAACAAATACATTCATATGATTCGCTCAATGTTAAAATACAACATGAAGATTTACAATGATTATATATTTCATTAGAGGAGGTGCAGTGAAAAGTTGAGTAAGATGTGGTGATGCAGCCTTACTCTGGAAGGCTGAGGTAGAAAAATTCCAGGTATGATTCCTGTCACACATCTTACAAAATTAGCAATACTTTTCTCAAAAATATGCGAGGGTCTCAGGTCCAAGGAGCAGAGGCACAAAGAACATAAGAAAAAACTTAAATAAGATAAAACATTGCCTGATCTGTTTAGCAAAAATAGCTGAAATCCTCAGTGCTTGCATGAAGAATATTGAATGATAATATCAAGAAACTACTGAGGTTCTCATGCACTTTATATATTAAAGTAACTATTGAATTAGTGACTCACTTAGGGCCATACGTTCAAGCTAGAGAAAGACTCCTTTAATTAATAAGTCTATTTTGGGTTGCTATGAAGAGAACTGTGTCACTTGAGGTGATTCACTATATCCAAAATTAAGTGCACAGTTAATAGAATTTTATACCAATGTGCACTAATCTAAAAGATTCTTGTGATTTTGGCACAGTCTGATAAATTTGCAAGAACATGACAAAAGTCAGCCTTACTTTTCTCTTTCATCTTGCTCCCGCTATCATAACCAACAAGGGCTACACTGGCAGACGTGTGACTAGGACTCACAGTAGAGTACTGTGCCCACAGACTTTGTCCAGAGGCTCTACCTAGGGCAAAGAATTCACTTCTGTCTATGTGTCTCCTGCAGATCAGCCTATGCTCTAGAGGACTGCTCCCTCCTGCAAGAACACTTCCTCAGACCCTGTGCACCTGTGTCCCAGCATGCCAGTAAAATTGTCTTCTTCCCTGTGCAGGGCTTGTCAACTCAAGGAGACAGTCACAAGGACCATGGATATGTGTGAGTGTGGGGAAACAGATGAACATGACTGATGCTGGTCCTATGGGCCAGGAATGATCTCTTCTCCCTATTGTCAGAGACAGTTCAGGCTTCAGAGTTGTGCCTCTGAGAACCTTCATTAATTCCAAATTCCCAAAAGCAATACAAAAGTTATTGTCTTTGGTGAGCACCTCCAAGGAGCAAAGCAGCATGTCCTTCAGGCATTCACTTTCCAGCTTCCCTGGGCAGACTCCTCTCAAAAGGAACATCTGGGGAAGTGGAGGCCATGCCTGACAAAGGGACAGGAAATCAGGTGGGCCCAACGGACCCTGAGATCTTGTGAGAAGTTGCTCATTCCACGAAACTTGTACCCTTTTCCCATATGGAGGACTGTATCACTGATTGTAAAGTTTCATAATCATGAATGCCACTTGTACATCTCTGTACACACTAACAGGGAAAGGCAGAAAAGCAAGCTAGTGGTGGCTTAGATTCTTTAAAGATCTAATACTTTATTTGGGGCATTATTTGGGGTCATGCATCATAGAGTGTAAAGAGTATGATGAAACAGTTTTATACGTGCATTATATACAAAGTCCATTAGCAAATGTCACCACAGGAAAAAATTATATAAATATTTTAATAGGAAATATATTGAGCCATCATGAGATTAACACAAGGTATCTTTGCCTCTATAATTACAATAGGTTATCAAGGTGATGGTCATTAAATTTCAGACATTTAATATTTTGGTAAACTGTTAAAATGTATATATTTTTATGAGTATATGCAACATGGAAATTTGTTCACTCAATATGTGATAATTGTGACTCCTATACCACTTCTGGATTCTGTTCCTTGGAAGGCTCCATGTATCAGTGTCTACACAGATATTCTACGTGGCTTCTCTGATTTAGTACTAGTTTCATGTCTTACCTTGGTCAAAATACCAAATAATGCAGCCGTAGGGCCGTGGAGTACATGATATTTTACATCCAAATACTCATAAATTTGTTTCAGTGATGACCACAGAGACAAGCGATCTAAGGGAGCCATAGCAATAAACTTCTTTATTGTCTTATGCAACTTTACTGATCCAGAGCCCAGGAACTGTGAGCATACTGAGCCCTGTCTGAAAATTTGGCTGGCCTCAGAACTCAGATCTGGCTAAATAGATGCAAGTAGAAGTCCATTATTTCATTCACAAGACCATTTTTATCTACATAGACAGAGTTTGCCCTCATGTAAGGCGCATCTCTTGTTTAAAGATAGTAAAATCCAGGTTTCAGTTTGAGAGACCCAGACAAGGGAAGGTACTTATTTAGGCACAGTTTATTCACAGACTTTCCAAGGTTCCTCACTGCGGTGGTCATGCAAACAAATGTAGCCTGTTTAGATTGAGATCAATGGTCTTGACATGTTCTCAGGCAGTGAGGTATGCAGTCCTTCTGATGGAAAGTGCAGTAATTGAGTTGTCTCGGGTGAAGATGAACAGATGGCAAAGAAATTCCAACAGTTCTATGACTTGGAAGCTCATGAAACCTTCAGTAACATCCGGTTTCTTGCAAGCTATTTCTCCTTTTTGCAAGGGAAGAGAAAAATTTCATTCCTGCAAGAGTTTTGTCTATGTCTTAATTCATGTTCCTTATACTATACAGAAAAAACTTACCAGCAAATTAGACCCCTGCTCACCTAATGCCATTTATGCCTTTCTGCAATTGCAGTAGTGCCTTCCTTTATATGTCTAGCTAAGGACATGTTTCTGGTCAAGGACAAAAGTGGTCATGAACTGAAACAAATGTCTCTGTACATTTCAATCAAATAATGTTAAGGCCTCAGACTGCTGTGAATGTGTGTTATGGTTTGGTTTCAGAAAGCCTGAGAAACCAAGGGGAATGAATAGTTCTTGGGGCAGGGTTCCTCAGAAACTTTGAATCTTGTCCTATCAAACAAAATAATCTCTCTGCCTCCGTGTCTCTCTCTCTCTCTCTCTCTCTCTCTCTCTCTCTCTCTCTCTCTCTCTCTCTCTCTCTCTCTCTTTCTCTGTGTGTCTGTCTGTCTGTCTGTCTGTCTGTCTCTCCCTCTGACAAAGAACAGGTAATATGCTTATGCATATCATGAGGAAGAATCTTCCGAGGCAGAGTTGAAGCTTATGCTACTTGTTGAAAGACTTTGTTCTCATGTGAGCTTGTTTTTTATGGCCAAAATCACTGTTATGCTTTTATCACTAGGTATGAGGTAACAAAAGAAGCCTTTCTTAACTAATGCATGAATCTAATGTCTTGTGTGAGGATTTTTGAAAGTATCAAGGTAATATTTTGCTTTCAAAGTAGTGTGCAACTCAAGACTCTTCACATTTCCTTACAAGATCCATAAAAGGATAGGATGAAGAGACAAAAATGAGTTTCTGTTGAAGTCCAAGAGAAGTACTCTGTCTGAACTTTTTATGAGTGAGAAGATCTCACGCACAAAATAACATTCTGTTGCAATCAGGATCTAAGGTTGTTGTGAAAGGCTCTCGCTATTCAATCTGTAAATTAAGTTCTGGGTGAGACACAGAGCTGAAAGCAACTGCTGGAATGAACTTAAAGTTAACACTTCCCTCTGCCTAAAAGAGAAGATTGGAAGAAGTTCAATCCTGATGTGGTGTTTGGGGTTAACCAATCACCTCTCACGTTCATGTCCGAGTTCCAATAGCCAAGACCCTGCTGGAAACCAAAAATAAATACACTTTGCTATGTCCTGCTTATTCAAATGACTCATTGCTTCAAATTGCTCCGTTACTTTTCTTTAGCAGTTTTGCTGAATAATCTGCACGTACTTAGGATTCAGGGAAAACAAAAAAAATATGTGCATCTTAGGGCACTGAGTGTTGCCTCCTGTGTCGTGCGGAGGTCAATCGTTGGCCTGGGAGGTATGCTTTTACCCATTGCTCTTGGCACTCTGAATAACGTGAATAGCTCAGAAAGCCTATCTGTGTTCTGAAGTCCTAAATTCCCATCACAGTAAGTTTCGGTCTCGGCTCGCGGCACCGACACTGCCTCTATTGCCAGCATCTCATCACACATAGGCTCATCTTCATGCCATATTCTCTCATTGCCTCCACACTGAGCACTTCAGTTGAGCAAGACATAGGCCATACCTGTATGCTCTTTGCATGCTTCACGTTTTAGTCAGGGTTTGAAAATGGCAACATGTAATACAGGATGCATAATTTGTGTGATTTTTAAAATAACAGTCACCTAAACATTCATATGTAAAGAGTGCATGAAATCTGTCCACATGCTGTCCACATTTACATTCCTGCTGTAAATATGTGATGCGCTCATACAATAAATCCTAAGAAGCCAATTGATGTTATAGCTCATACCGTGCCTATATAACCAAAAGGTTCTTTTTTTTTCTTGAATAATATGTTACAATATGGAAAATTATCCCCAAACCAGGGAGAATTAAAATGTATACTGCAGGGTGTCCAAAGAATCAGAATAAGTGTTGGTAAAGAATTGGGTCTCCTCTACCAGCAGGATCAAAAAAGGTTGTATTTAGGTTGCGGTCTGTTGACAGCATTGTAATTCTGGCTGCTAGAACGGGCAGTGAAAGAAGAAGGACAGCTGTAATTAATACTGATCAGACGAATAAAGGGGTCTGATATTGTGTTAGGGTGGGAGGTTTTATATTAATAATAGTTGTAATAAAATCAACAGCCCCTAAAATTGATGCAACTCCTGCTAAATGTAAGGAGAAAATTGTCAAGTTGACAAAGGTTCCTGTGTGAGCTAGATTTCCAGCTAGAGGGAGATAAACTGTTCAGCCTGTTCCAGCCCTGGCTTCTACTGCTGATGATACCAGTAGTAAGTAGTAAGAGTAGTAAGAATGATGGCGGTAATAGTCAGAAGCTCATATTATTTATTCGTGGGAATGCTATATCAGGGGCTCCAGTTATGAAAGGAACTAGTCAGTTTCCAAATCCATCAGTCATGATTGGTATAAGTATAAAGAAAATTATAACGAATGCATGGGCAGTTGCAACTACATTATACCGCAATGTACTCCAAAAGGATCCGGATGAGGACCTAAAACGCACAGCAACATCCTGCAGTGTTTGAGCTAAAAACCTGGAGCCCATGACAATTACAATTCCCCTGAGTCCACATAGAAACCGAGAGCCAATGACAACGTGGCTCACAAGTCTGTTTCATGAATCACCAAAAATTCAGCGGTAGAAGCTAGGAAGTCTGTGGTAGTGCGATGAAGGATCAGGGCTAGCAGGCTAGGGAATCTGGACAGGCGCCAGGAAGCCACATTCTAAATAAAGACCAGAATTCCCCTCAGAAGTACCTCAGCTACTGTCAGTAACAATAAGGCCCCAAACTCCTCTCATGCTGAGAACAACTGAGTCCATATAAGGAAAGCCACCTAAGCCCACAGCTTCACTATAGATGGGAATATTTGAGCCCATCATTGCATCAGAGATTTTTCAGTCTGATTGGTGGTGCTGTGCTTCATGTCACGGACACAGCACGTCATTCCCACCCACAGAAATTCAGAAGTGCGTGGGGGCCGTGCTAAGTGATGGATATTGAGCCAACAGTGGTGGTGGTGGACCTAAGACCTGATTGCCGCAGGAGACAGTTTCAATCATTGGAAGTTTTAGGAGGCTCACCACCACTGTCCTAGAGATTTCTAATCTGCGCACACCGGGCTGTAGCCAGGGGTAAAAGCCTCATCCTACTGGGCTGCTTCTGAGGGAGGTGGAAAAAATCAAATAACCTGGAGAGCGTTTGCTTTCCTGAGTCATTTGCTATCCTAAGCCCATGTCTACACGACCTGACATGAAAGAAACCAGGAAAGGCACTCCTTCCGAGACTAGTGGGTGAAGTCAAACAACCTCTATACCTACCCCACCCTCAGTGTCACTGCCTAAGCGGTCTTAAGCATAAAATTCTCTGTGGATCGGTGTCAAACATTCTCACATCTGTCTGCTGCATAAAGCAGCACATAACCCAGGAATCCGGAATTGCGAATATTCTGAGTTTTTATTTTACCTACAGAATTTAACTCCCAACAATTTAATCTTTGTCAAAACGGTAGTAACACAGAGATAATGAAGACCAGTTGGTGTCTAGATGCGGTGAGATGTGGACGGAGCCCGGGGACGGTTGCCTTCTGTTGCTCTGGAGTCTCAGAAAGCTGAGGCTTGAAGTTGCGGGTGGCGGCTGCTCCTGCGGGGGGCCTGTCCTTGAATTATAGACAGAGCCCAAGGAGGGCTGCCTTCTGCTGCCTGAGATTCCCAGAAAGCTGGGGCTCAAGGTTGTGGATGGAGACTCATCCTGTGGGTGCCCTGATCTTTGTTTATTTGCTACATGACACCAGTGGTTGTTTCCTCCGCTGCTTCAAGTTTTTTTTTTTTTTTTAACTTTTTAAAAATTTTTTATTTTATTTTTAGGGCCGGCTCAGCCTGCCCTGAGGGCAGGGCTCGCACAGCATGTGGTGCCGGGGATTGAACCGTGGTCCCTGCAGCTGCCTAAGCTTTCCTATGCAGGCGCTTTAGACCACTGAGCCATACTGCCGGGCCCCCTCAAGTATTATTTGTAAGCATTTGCATGAACTATGTGTCTGGAATATGCTATATCTATTAAAGTAGTGATGTATACTCCTTAGCCATTTTTTTAAAAAAATGCTGAATAAAAAGAAGAGTCTTCTGAGGCTGTGGGCTCACTGGAAGAGAAATCTCAGTGAGTGCTCTGAAGCTACGTTCACTGGGTCTTCTCGTCATTTCTTTCAGTACCAGACAAAAATCATACAACGCGAAACAACTACTGATTCAAGCTCTTTGACAACTGTTGAGGTGTTACAATGCATCTCTCCTTCAAAGCCACCTAGTGTAATAGTATAGTGGCCAATGCCCTGTCCAGCCAGTGTTTCTCTGTTTCTGTTATTTGCCCAGGTGACAGTTCACTTACAGTTCCTGTTACTTCTGTTTCTTAGAAATGGCTGGTCACAGGACAGCACGATACTCAGTGGACTAAGAACCTGCTTATGCAAGGACAGGCACCGGACCTTGGTCCCCAGAACTATATGGCACGGCAGCCCCACCCCTGGGTGCACTCAGCCAGCTATCAAGCTTGGGCGTGGTGGTGCACACCTATAGTCCCAGTACTGGGGAGGCTGAGATAGGAGGATCACTACAAGTCTGAGCTGTGTAGTGAGACCCTGTAACAAGTACATTTTTAAAAAGGAAAAAAAAATGGTGGATCACAAATATACATCTTGTAAGAACCAATGAAAGACATCCAAGTACTTTGCCTCTGTAATTCCTCCTGGCTAACAACATAAAAAATCTCCCTCTCTGAGACTTCTAGGCCTGCTATTATTTGTAGAAGTTCATGTCCATTAACATAAACAAAACTACTTCCAACTCCTTGCTGATATTTCACTCTTTCTGTTTGCTGTTGTATCTGAAGCGTTGGCTGGGGAGATAGACCATGCTGATTTCTTTAGGCAATGGCCATACCCCCCACGGATGCAACAAGGTCCTTTCCATGTCCTCATGGGAAGACATCCTTGCGATTTTTCCAGTCCCCTTAGAGTTCAGAGGAAGATTAATGGATGATTCTGGTTCTAGTATCTCACATCAGACCCCAAAGGAAGGAGCATTCGGTCTGCCTTTCTGCCTGCTTCCCGTATTCTGATAAGAACCCCAGAGGCAACCGACTTAGTCTGTATGTCTGTCACACTTGCTAAGTTTGAGGTGAAGGAGAGTCTGAGGACCAGCTCTCCTTAATCAGAGCCATCCTCACCAGAAGGGGCTCCTAGTGTTTGGCCTCTGAATATTGATAAATGCATGAGAGGAACAGACAGCATAAGTCATAATTTGCTTCATTGGTGCAATAACAGTGACAGGCACTGGGGGTGCTGGCTGATTTGATCCTCGCCTGTGGATCTGTAGTCAACTATATGTGATATCGTCGAGGCACCACACCCTCCTTTAGTACATTGTGCCTCAGAACTCACAACGTCATAGCCATATGAGCTCTTTCTCCACGGAGTGCGCACCCTTTGTCTGATGCGCCATTATTCAAGAATACACAACATGCACGTAGAGAGTCAGAAATGGGAATTAGGGAAAAACCCATCATCTTTGACTACAGACTTAAGACATTTTCTGAAAAGTGCTTTTCAGAAGTTAAAATCAAGCTCCTGCTCTCTGAGCTTGAACAAGCCTTGAGAAATTTGCCTTTGAAGATGCCACTATAGCTGCTACTGAACCAACAGTTTTCCATCCAACAAAAAGGGACAGAGTAACCCAGTGAAGCCTTCCACAAAGGCATCAAAGAGGGAGCCCAAAGCTGAACAATATGTCACAGGTTCATGTGATTACCGAGATGCCTAATAAAGCCCTTCAGATTTTATAAGGGACTCTGTGAGACCTACATGGTCCACCTCCTTTAACCCTACAGTCCCAGGTAATCCTGGTAGCTACAGCCTTAATTATAGAAAAATTACCTGATGTCCACAAGGAAATCCAGCCAGACAGATTTTGGCCATACTCAGGCCAAAGATCAATATGTGAGTCACGAGGGATATGAATACTAAAAATAAATACCCTTGCAGATTAAATGATAATAGCTCTCAAAAGCTTCAATCTGCATCAAATGCTAACCATTTCTTTGGACCAACAGGATCAAAATAAGCCAAAGCAAACTCCCATCTACAGCTGGACTTCAGGGAGCCCGTAGTCCACATTCATATTGTGGGCCAGTTTATGACTTTCCTGGTAGACAAAGGATCAGAGCTCTCTGTAGTTACTCAAAGGGCCCCTGTGTCAGGAAAGGGTACCATCTCAAGGGCACCTGGGACTCTTGCCTCCCACTAATTCTACCAGACATGAACTTGAAACACGAGGGGACGTCTCACTAAGCAGGACTTCCTGTATATGCCTGAAGACCCAGTACTGAGTCTAGAAAGAGACAACCTCTTCAAATTAAAGGCATGAAGCCAGTCAGCTTTCCTCTTATTTAACCCTGAATCAGCCTGAAACAGATAGCCATAATCCTGAAATTTTGAAAATTCTTTCTAGAGCAGCGGTTCTCAACCTGTGGGTTGTGACCCCGGCTGAGGTCGAACGACCAAAACACAGGGGTCGCCTAAAGCCATTCTGAATCATAACTGTAGCAAAATTACAGTTTTGAAGTAGCCACCAAAATTATTTTTTTGGTTTGGGGTCACCGCAACAAGAGGAACTGTATTGTGGGGCCATGGCATTAGAAAGGTTGAGAACCACTGTTCTAGAGGTACGGGCTGAAGTCTCACCTCTGGGCCTGGTCACCAACCATTCTAATACAGTGGTTGCGCTCCTGCCCACCACAACGGCCATTGCTGTCAAACAATATCTTATGTAAGAAAGAGCACAAATAGGCATCCAGCCACGCATCAGCCGTCTAACACGTTCAGGATTCTGATAGACTGTTTCACGCCTTGAAATACCCTGTTCTTCCCAGTAAAAATGTCCAGTGGATGTTAACCATCCAGTGCAAGATCTTCGTGCATTGCCTGGAACCCTGCGGTTCCCAAGTCACACACTCTTCTGGGATTGCTTGTCTTGACTGAGCTCAATTATCACAAAAGTTGGGAATGATCCCATTATTTTTGAAGAATCAATGACTATCTATTTTTACCACTTTGAGACAGACTATTCCTCCATCTCCGATAGACTAAACACTGAGAGAGTCAACTAGGAATTCAATCCCATGCCTAACAGATTCAGAACCACAAGATAGTCATAGATTGTAAAACTGCTGAAATGCAACTCTCCCGCTGATAAACCCAGTTTAGGATTTCCAAGTTGTTAATGTTTGCACAGTTCCCCTCCCTCCTGAAGTGACCCACAGCCTCCTGGTACACGGGTCTCCACCTAAATGATTTCTTTTTCTGCTTTCAGTTATCTCTTTTCAGGAAGCAGCTATTCTCTCTTGAGTGGAAGGAACTGAGTTCTGAAATCAAAGTTTGACTCATCTGGACTTAATCTCCCAGCATTTCAAAGGCTTGAGTCCTCTTTGGAAAACAAAACAAAACAAAACAAAACAAACAAACAAACAAAAAACACCCCCCCTCCTAGTTTTCCTGACTAGTTTTCTGGTACAAAACATTCTGGATTTATGATTAGTAATGTCCAAGTACCTGTTGGAAAGGCACAAAACCGCTGCTGCAATGATTGGCAGAAACTGGCTATAAGATATCTTGGCAAAAGCATAACTTTGCAACAAAAATATACCATCCCAATTTCGGGAATTTCTGAGGTAGCTGAAATTAAATTTGTTTGGGGCTAGTGGCACAAGTGCCTGCAAGGTTGTGAGTTTGAACACTGGTCCCACAAAAAAAAAATTGTTGATTAAATGAAACCATATGGCTTCAAAGATACTTACGCATCCTGTCAGCCCATGGGAGTCAGTGCCCTACCTGTACAAACCCTGGTGTCCCGTCATTAAAGGGTGCCTCCCACTTTGCCTCGGCACTTTCATAGCCACTGTCCTTCTCACCAAGAAAACGGACAAGCTCCGCTTAGTCTGACACATAAACCTCCAGATATCACATGCTGCATGGGGACCTTCTTATCTATTCCACATACCTGCCTACCAGGCTAGGCCGTGAGACCATGACTGCCTGCCCCTGATTAATTGTTCCAGAGCTGGCAAGACTTAAAACTAAACACACTGACAGTCTGAGTACACTCTGTTTGTGGATGGAAGTAACTCTGATTGGAATGGAGTTAGATAGATAATGTATGCTGTGTTCAACATAGAAAAAGTTACTTTAGCTAGGGCTTTCCCCTAGGAATAGTCTTCACTGGGAATACATGTAGGTCCACAACGGGTATGAAAAGGAAGGGTCAACTGTTTTGTGCTGCTTTTAGGAATGAACTGAACCAATAAAACCTGAGCCACAGAGAAATGTGTATCAACTCCACATAATCAAAGTAATCATTGTGTACTTCGAACCTGACTAGCAAGATGTCTTGGTTACTCTTCTCTCATGGCTGGGACAAATAGCCAACACTCAAAGTTAAGGAAGGAAAGACTTGTTTAGCTCCCAGTATGCAGGGTTTCAGTCCAGGCTGGGCTGGATCCAAGGCAGAGTGGGACGTGTCAGAAGGCAGCAGCTCATGGTGGTGGAAAAAGGCAAGACCAAAAAGGGCGGGGTAGCAGCAATAGCAGCAGAGAGGTAGAGAGCAAGCCTCTTTCCCTTAATTTCTGCTGTAATCTTTATAATTTCCTCCTGTCTCTTGCCTTTGGGTTCGTTTTACTCTTCTTTTTCTAGACGTTTGAGGCACACCCTTAGGGAAATTATTTGTTTCCGTTGTGTTTTCCTAAGGTGTGACTTCACAGCTAGAAATTTCCCTCTAAGAACTACTTTCACTGCATCCCATAAATTCTGATAAGTTCTACTTGATTTGTCATTGAATTGTAGATGTTTTTTAATTTCATCTGTAATCCCTTTGGTCGCCGAGGAGGGTTTTGTTTAATTTACACATATTTATGGGGTCTTGGTGTGTTGTTTCGTCATTTATTTCCTGTTTCATTGTACTGTGTTCAGATAATATGCATGCAATGATTTCTGTATTCGTGCACATACCTAAGCATGACCTATGGTCTAGTATGCCACCTATTCTAAAAAATTTCCCATGTGCAGCTGAAAAAGATATGTAGTCAGATACGACTGGGTGGAACACTACATCTGTTATGTTTCAGTTCTGCTATGTGTTTTCTAATTTTCTTCTGGTTGATCTATTTTTTGTGATAACAGTGTCTTAAGGTCTCCTGTTATGATTGTGGTACTGGAGACTAGGTTTTCCATGTTGATTATGGTTCATCAGATATAGTTGCGTGCTCCCATGTTTGGTGCATATGTATTTATGAGTGTTACTTCTTCTTCTTGAATTTTTCCCCGGACAACGACATAGAAGCCATCTTTGTTTCTTTTCATCTTTCTTGGTTCGAAGTGCTGAAAACATCACATCATAATGATATATGTGCACCTATGTTTACAGCAGCACAATTTGTGATAACCAAAACTTGGAAACAACAAAAATGGTTGTCACCTGAGGAATGGATGAAAAAGATGTGGTGTTTTAATATACTGGAGCATTACTCAGCTATTAAAAATAATAAACTTGAAGCCTTCGTATATAAGTGGATGCAACTTGAAGATATACTCAGAAGTGAAATAAAACAGATCCACATGTGTAAATATCATATTGGCTCCCTAGTTTAAGAGTTCAAAAGAAGAAATGAGAATTGAAAGTTATAAAACAGTTAAATAGAAGGTGAAAAACTAAGAATTAGGCATCGGAGAGAGATCAAGGAGAAAATTAGTAAACATGGTATGTGCCAAACCATACATTTTGTATGCAGGATGGTTAAGGCATTGGTCCAAAGAATCTTTATCAGGTTTTTGAAACTAGTAGTTAATTGGTAGAATTCTTACCCTGACTCACTCTATATGTTCATATCTGTGAACTGAGCAACTACACTAAGGATCAGAATTTGTAATACTAAAACCATCCTTGGAATACCTATCACTCTGGTCTTCTAAATACATACTGCTTCCAATGTCATATCAGTTAGTGATATAATCTCTCTGAAGTTCATAGTTGTTTAAAAAAGGTAATAAAGAGAGGCAAGAAAAATGATGTCATGGGATTGTTGTGCTACAATGTTGTATATAGTTTGATTTCTAAATGTCCGTCTAAAAATGTTCATTTTTTTCCCACATTCTACAGGGATTTAAAGTTTAGGATATCAGCGATTGTTGGAAAATACCAGTTCCATGTTATGTCAAAAGCATCTGATATTCAGACAGCTAGTGATGTGAAGGTCAACTTCCTGTTATAGGGTAACAATATCATTAAGCTTCTCTTCTGGATGGTCAATAATTTAAATTTTCAGGCCAAAAATTAGAGGAAGAAATGGGCTATTAAGTTAACTCTAGCCCTAGCCCTTCAAGTTTAGTGAGGACTTAGGTCATAAGACAACCTATACTGTAGCATCCTTTAACTCAGTGGTGTCCCTTATTTTCTGTTCAAGGAGATTATGGTGCCCTAGAGGAAAGGGATCAATGATGTATAGTGTGCCTAAGGAGAGTCATCTAGAGAGAAAACATTCTCTTGGCTTTCACACAGAGCAAATTGATCAAGCAATGGCCATGTCTCATTCATACGGCTGCCCCTGACAAAAGATCTACAAACTGCAGTACACTTTTTCAGAGTAAATCCTGAGGGGATTTGACTAACTGTTTCAGATATAGAAGTAAATTTTTTTTTGTTGTGTAGGTCTTGATTAATCTCAGCTTTAACCATACAGTGGAAAAGTCTCACCATGAGATATTAAAAGTAAAGCCATAGTAATACACCAAGCTGCAAAAGGCTCATGTCAACAACTTTTGACACTACCAGTTCAGCAGAGAACCCACTACTATTGTAGATTCTTGGACTATTCAAGGATTCCATCATTTTTCTAATGTCCTCTATTTTTTTTAATCAATGTCTTCTTTAGAAGCATTTACTACTTCCTTTGTTATAGTTATCATTCTTTTTTACTTCAGAAATTATTTGCCATTCTATTTCCTCTATACCTTTCTGCAGTTATTCCTTTAGTTCAGATACTATTTCAGAAATTTCAGATGTTTGATTTTCAGTTTTGCAGCTATTCCTTTAGTTCAGATGCTATCATTTCAGAGATTTCAGATGTTTCAGTTCCAATTTCTTGTATGTTATTATCTCTCACATTTGTTCCGGGCAAGCTCCGGGCCTGTGTATGTGTTTTGTTCTTTCTCTTTGTCATTTTGTATCGCGCGGTCTTCTGATCTTCGTTGTAGAGTTTTGGTAGAGTTCTCTTAGCTCCAGTTCTGGACCTACCAAGTTCAAACTCATCCAGGTTTCTGAGGCTTGGGTCTGGCCGCTGTGCTCCTCTTCTTCCTGCGGCAGCTCTTTGAGGTGAACACGCTGTGCCTCTCTGGCAAGATGTTCTTCTGGATCAGCTGGTTGCATCTTGCCTTTAGCTTCTCTGCAGGGAGCTATGCTGCAGGTTCCACATCAGGCCTGTCTGACGGGTCAGGTTCCACTCACATGCCAACCCTGAGTGGTGGTCCAAGGAAGTTTTGGCGGGCCATGAGCCATCCCACTCACAGGCTGGGCCTGGGCTCTGGCTTGAATGGGGATCTGGAGGGCCCCGGTCAGTCTCACTGACACGCCAGGCCTGGGTGGTGAGGCAGAGGTCTAAATATTAAAAGAGAAATTCTAAATCAGCTGGAGGAAATAAGCCATAGAATTCTCTGACATGAATTTTGATGAATTCATAATATGCTATATGTGAAATGTGCTTATTAAATGGAATGATTGGAATTGCACAATACATGTAAAAGTATACTGTAAATCTGCAACTTAGTAATATGTATTATATTATATATATTATATAGTACATTGCATATATTCATTTATTTCTATTATGGAAATTAGTTATCTGCCAATCAATAGTCTTCATTTAAGATTCTGATTAGTTAAACTTTGAAAACTTTTTTTTTTTGTCCTTTTTGAGACAGGGTCTAGCTATGCAGTTCAGGCTGGCCTTGAGCTCCCTTTTGTAGCCCAGGCTGGTCTCGAACTCGCACCGATCTTACTGCCTCAGACTCCTGAGTGCTGGGATTACGGGCGTGCGACAAAACGCCTGGCCCTTTTGAGAACTTTCTAATACAGTGCATGGGAATAAACTGAATGATGTAGAAACAAAAAATTCCACACTATCTTCATAGAAGAGGCAGCACAAAGGGTTAGAGGTGACTAACAAAGATAAAGAAATGAAAGATGGCAGCGAGTGTTAAGAAGTAATGAGGTTTTTTCTTTTTAAAAAAGAGTACAAGATATTGCAGAAACGAAAACTTGCAAATGATACATACAGAATTTCATCAAACATTGTAACCAGAATTTAACAGTAAAAGAAGAAAATCTTTCTGGTCTCCGAGATCAACAAAGGAATCCAGGCTAGAAGAAGGGACTGATAAGTAACTTGAGGAGATATCCGGGAGGTAAAAATTGTTGCTTTTGTCAGCACAGTCATGTGGCTACTGTGAAGAACTTTTCGTTTGCTTTGATACTTGTTTTAGTTACTTTTCTTCATTTCTGAGATAAGATGCTTGATGCCCAGAGTTAAAAGAGAAAAGATTAATTTAACGCAACATTTGCATCTGTTTGAGCCGACCATCAGCTGGCTCCAAGGCACGGAAGTCTGGCCAAGCAGCGTTACCAAAAATAAAGCAATCGTGGCGGGCAGGAGGCAAGGGGACAGCACAGCAAACAAGGAAGCAGCATCAGCAAGCCATACCGGTGGCCCATTTGCATTTTATGTATTTGGTACAGGGTCCCCTTGCACAGGATGGACTCGTAGTGATCCTCCTGTTCTCAGCCTCCCCAGCACTGGGGTTGCAGGTGTACATCACTGGGCCCGGTGTTGGTGGCCGGTTCAGTGCATGTAGTGTCAGGGATTGCGCAGCCTGTGGTGCTGGGGATCGAACATTAGTAGGTGGTTAGTTCACTGAGTTAGCTTGTAAGCCCAGTGACTCTCTTTTCTCTTATATATTACCTAGGTTGCACTTTTTTTTTTTTTTTGCACTAAGACATTTTTATTTTGATACAGGTTCTTGCTGAGTCTCTAAGTTTCCAGGCTAGACTTGAACTTGTGATCCTCTTGCCTCAGCCTCCCAGAGTGCTGGGACTAACAGGCTAACAGGTATGCACCTACTTACTCAACCTTTTTCAATGTATTTAGTAGAGGGTCTGCAGCACTGGTTCTCAAATTGTGGGTTGCGACCCTGGCGGGGGTCGAACACAGGGGTCGCCTAAAGCTATTCTGAATCATAACTGCAGCAAAATTAGAGTTTTGAAGTAGCCACTAAAATTATTATTTAGTTCGGGGTCACTGCAACATGAGAAACTGTATTGTGGGGTCATGGCATTAGAAAGGTTGAGAACCACTGGTCTATAGGGTCTCACTACACAGACTGGACATGTAGTGATCCTCCTATTTTCGGCCTCCCAAGCACTGGGCTGACAGGCATACGCCACCATACCATGTCGTTCACTGTGCCCCAGGGGCTGGGCTGGCATGACGCGTTAGGCTACACATCCTTAAGGGAACAGAAACTCACACCCAGGGTGAGCCTTTCCTTTATCCATGCCCAGAAAGGCAGCAGACCAGCGACTGAAATAGTCAAATACTCACAAATCCTTCTCACACACTTAAACCCAGAATTACATGTTCTAGATCCAACCGCTCCTCTAAAGAACCACCCATTGCCTCATGAAGATTTGTGGGGACATATAGACACAAACCATAACAGTAGCGGTATCTACTAAAGAGTTCTGTATGAGCCTTTAAGTATTTTATCTTTTGATTTTAAGATGAAGTACACTTACTTTACCCAGATTGGCCTTGAAAGTTTCATCCTCTTACATTGCCCTCCAGGGTAACAGGTGTTATAGCCACACATCAACTATATTGTCCTATTTTTTAAAAACTATTTTCTGTACATGCAATTCCTTTCGGTACTGTGGATCAGCCCAAAGATGTGGACTCATCTTTTCAATTAGTGCTCCCCTAAACTATAAGCACTTCCCTCTTGTCAGAATTGTAATTACATTGAAAGAATGTAGCCAGATTAATGTAATAGACTACCAGTATGATAACAGTACCCAGTAGGTGCACAGTTTGAAAATAACCTGTAATTTCCGTGTTAGAGATGATTGGTGAATGTGCCACGTCCCATAAATGTGAAATGAAGGATTATGTGAAGGTTCCTATAAAATATGATAAAGTATAAAAAGAGAATAAAGTATTAAATACACTTAATCTTTTCGTAAACCTGGTCACAAAATATCTAGCATTACATTTAGCAACGTAACAGTTTTTCTAATTGAAAACCATATATTCATATATATTCAGTGAGATTTAAAAGCATATTAAATCATTCAGTGATAAAATTATTGACAATAAATGATATATTAAATGGTATGGCATTATTCTATTCTTGCATGACTGCTATATTTTACATTCTTAAAGTTCAATTTGCTATTATTACTGTTTCATGGTAATAATTCTCACATCAGTGTCACAAACTTACACATGCACGTCCTAAGTATTATACAAATGTGTGACTTCTGATAATTTTGTGTGACATACCTCTTCTGACTGTGCACAGGGTTTCATGGAATTCGATGAATGTACATGTGAGGGCCAGTTGAATAGCGCAGTGGATTAAAGTGCATGCAAGCAGGTGCGCACAGTGCCTAAGGGTTCAATCCTCCAGCTTGCCATGCTGGCTCCGCCCCTGGGGTGCACCGAGATGGCAATTGAGACTGGACGTGGTGGCATGCGTCTGTAATACCAGCTGTAAACAGGCAGATCCCTATGGGTGTGATCTATAGGGAGATCCTGAACACCCTGTAGACCCTTCCCTAAAATACAGAAATAAAAATAAATGGATACACATGTAAACATCATTTAAGTGCATACAATTCATAATCTTCTGACAAAAATAAGTTTTCCTTATGCATGTAGTGCAGATTCTGCACACAGAACTCTCCACATTTCTGGTGCAAGAAGCCTGAAGCACATGTAGGTATCCTCCAGAGATGGTCAAGGTCCCGAGAATTGGATCATTAAAGAGACTCAGTCTAAATGCAGGCTGACTTGTGGAGTAGAAAATATGTCAAGTATATCAAAAGTATATCAAAGTGTGCAGGGAGGGAGGGAGTCCATGGATTTTGATTCTGGGGAGGACTTGTGTGTCAGATTTTTCCCATGGGGTTGTGATTTGTCTTTGCATCAGTAAAAAAAAAGAAATCAGTGTTCCAGGCAATGAACACTATATAGAATATCAAGGTGTGGCAACAATTACCTCAGCAGGATCACTCAGCTTTTACACAGAAGACAGTAGAATGGGATCCATAGTCTTTCTGTAGTTTTGCTCATCTCTTAGCCAGTCTCGTGCAAAAAAATTATGAAAATTCCAACAGCACAAAGGGTCAGGAACGTAGAGTAGTCACAGCAGACTGGAAAAGATAGTTGCCCTGTGGTGTTCAGTGATATTTAAATCAGTATTGCTCCTATGGAAATATAATGAGATTTTTTTCTCCAAAATTGGAAAAAATTCCATGTATTTGACCCAGTTGTCTAGGCACTTGCTGTATAGCTAAAAGAGCGAAAATGTGGATATTGAAGAAGTCCTTTCATTCTAATTCACACTGACCAACACAAAAAAGCCAGCTAAGATTTCAATGAAGGAGAAGACACAATGAAAATGTGTTGAACATGTGTAACAGACTCGTTTCCAGCCTTAAAACACAAGCAAATCTTGCAACTGACAAAACATAATATAATTCAAATAAATTATACTAATCAAAATTAAGGCTCAGAAACATTTATAAAAAGTACTTTTTTTACCTCACATAAATGTGTAACGCAGAACGATCAAACCTACAGAAATGGAAAGGATACTACTGTCCAGAAGACTGAAGATCAGAGAAAAGAAGAGGTATTGGCTGAAGAGGAGAAATTTTATACTGAATACAATTCCTGAAGAATATTGCATGGAAGATATTTAGAATGACCACATTGTGTAAGTCTATTGGAGGTGATCGAATTTGCTATTTTAAAGGCTTTTAGTGCCAGCCATATGATGATTACCCACTTAGACGAGATCTTCACATCAAGGGAGAAAGGAAGAAGTAAATACGGAAAGGTCAGAAGGTTTTCAGTGGATGAAATGCGTGAATACAGCAATGGTCTTTGGGCAAATGCTTCGCAACATGGAGAGGATGTCACTGAATGAAAATGTAAAATCAATAAAAAATAAAATCAAAGAAATTACGCAAACTCTGTAAGAAATATTCGTGAACAAGATATAAGATTTATTGAATTTCTCTTATGTCGAAAAGCCTAAATTAAGCTCTTCTATTTAAATTGACAAGATTACAAATAGTTCTCACTTGAATGGTACTGATTTTAAAGATGGTGTCTATCTTAGTTAGTTTTCTCTCATTGCTGGGACAAATACCCAACACAGAAGCGTAGGGAAGGAAAGGTTTATTTAGCTCACAATTACTGGAGGTTTCATAATTTAAAGCATCCTGAATTACATAGCAAGACCTCTAGATTCTATGCCTTCATATCCAGGATGATTTGATGCATACCTCTGGGCCTCTCTTGCCCAGCCCCTCAAGCCCTGCCCTGGTCCTCTGGCCCTGCCAATTGAGCTGTGTGCTTGACAGCTCCATGATTTACATGAGGCTTTGGGGGGACAACTAGATACAAACAATAACATTCCGCTCCTGGACCTCCCAAGTCTCACGCACATGACTTTCTCCAATAGGCATTTCAGTCCATCTCTAAGAGTTGCCAAAGTCCCAGTAGTTTCATCATTGCTGAAAAGTCCAATTATCAAGTCTCCTCCAAGATCCAAGGCAAACTCTTAGCTGTGAACTCATATACAAAAGAAAAGTTAAGCACATGCAACAGTCAAAGGCACAAGATAAACACTACCATTCCAAAAGGTGTACACAGGAGGATACAAACCACTGGGGCCAAGAAAAGCCCAAAATCCAACAGGGCAGACATTAAGGCCTATAGTTCCCTGAGGAACATCTGAAGCAATCGTGGCAAATTGTGAGTTTCATGCGGCTCTGCCTCTATGACCCTCTTGGTGGTAGCTCCCATAGCTTCTGTGTTAGGCTGGCTTTGCTTCCTCCTTGAAGATTTCCCTAGATGATCAATGTTCCTGGCTTTTCCAAACTTCTGGGGTTTCCACAGAGTAGTTTCTCACTCACAGCTTCACACCTT
>PVJA010002391.1:89704-108039 GCA_004027025.1 Myocastor coypus
CCACCATGCCCGGCTTTTTTTTGGGTGGAAGCCTTCTTAACCTGAGAACTCCTATACTCTTTTTTTTTGGTCTTCTTTTTTTTTTGAGACAGGTTCTCGTTATGCCGTTCAGGCTGGCCTTGAGCTCACTTTTGTAGCCCAGGCTGGTCTCAAACTCACACCAATCCTCCTGTCTTACACTCTTGATGTACCTAAGACCAAGGCCACTTGGACAATGCCAAGGTCTGCTGCTAAGTGGAGCAATAGTCAGGTTTTCCTCTCTCTTGGCTGCAGGGGTAAAGTGCCTGAATCGCTGAGCACTCTGACCCTGATTCTGAGAAACAAATTCTCTGTGCTGGTATAGTTCTGTAGTGGTCTTTATAGTCAGACTTCAAATCAGCATTCTGGTCTGAGTTCTGACCAGCACCTGCCAAACAGAACAGCCGAAGCTGTTCCAGTGCTTCATTTGTAGGTGACATCTGTGAAACTTTCCTGTCTCTTCCCACAAGCCATTCCCAAAAGCTTGTAATCCACATTGTCAGGTACAGCCGCAGCAACGACCCCACTCCTCTAGTACCAAATTCTTAGTTACTTTTCTCTCATTGCTGGGATAAAGACCTGCCACACACCTCATAGTTACTGGAGGTTTCATAATTTAAAGCAGCCTGAGTTACATAGCAAGACCTTGAGATTCTATGCCACCATATCCGGGATGATTTACTGCATACCTTAGAGAGACTGCTGTCTGGGGAAGGTGAAGGAGGACGTCTGGCAGTATGTGTGGTCAGTTTAACAGTTCACACCTCTCTGCCCCTGCCCTGGTCCTCTGGCCCCGCCCCTCCAGCTGTGTGCTTGACAGCCCTATGATTTACATGAGGCTTTGGCGGGACAGCTAGATACAAACCATAATTGTTAGGAGCGGCAGGAAGCCAGGAAATTGATCAAGTGTGTGTAGGTGGGACTGGGCCTCAGTGTCTAAAGCGAACTAGCTACCTCAGTGTTGAAAAAAAACATCCTGTGGAGAAAAACATCCTGTCTGGTTCAGGCCAGCTGTTGGTCAGTGGGCCTCCTTGTGTCATGGGATACAAACTTGCAGAAGCATAAATAAAGATCGTTTTTGTGTGCGTTGAGTTAGTCTTGCCCATCAGGCAGACTGGCGACCACCTAGCCCAGCTTTTCATTTTGTCTGTCTTTCTCATTCCTACCATTGTGTGTCCCCAGGGTTAAACTATTCACAGTAAGACCAATGGATCCCTCCACATAATAGTGTCCTATATTTGTCTTTCCAAATACATTCAGTTACATATACTAAAATGTTGAGATTGTTGAATGTTAGCCAAGACAAAGTGCAGTAGTTTAAAATTTGACAGTTGTGTTTCTGAGCTTTTGTATTTGTCTCATAATTACATTTTGTCTCACAGTGCTGAAGACTGAAACCAAGACAACCTGTGTCAAACAAGAAGTCACCACTTAGCTACATTTCAAAATGTGAAAAGAATTTTTACATTAAAAGATTTTTTAAAATAAATAATTACATGTAAGTGTAATCAAAAATAATGAATTTTTAAAAAAGCAAGCCCTTAAATAAAATAGGCATGAGATTTTACTTCAAAGTAGAATCTTGGATGTATCATGCAAAAATAAGTGAAAACAAAGCAAAACTGTAAAGGGAGTAGTAGGGCATTGAAAAGTTAAGTCACTTAAATACATGGCAAATATAAAAATATATGTTTCATGAACAAAAGGAAATCAAAAACTTTAATCAACTGAGATTGGCTGAAAAGTATTCCTTTTTTTGCTACCCACTATTTCTCATTTTTTAAAGAGTACAAAATAGAATTAAAATAGAAAATAAATTACAAGTGATGCAGATTTTCACCTAAAAAAGTGATAGTATTTTTGCAGTATTTGTTGTAATACATAGTATTGTATTTGTACCAGTTATTCATAAGAGCAGATATATGCATGTAAAGTTGAGAGAAGGAGATGTATAATAAATTAGGAAGACAAAAAGGAATAACAATTGAAAACAGGAGACGAAACAAATGAAAGCATTAACGGCTTCTTCCCATAGACCAGCAGAGATGCACAGCACAGTTATTGAAAGCACCCTGCTGACATACATAGGTAGATCTCTTTCCCCCACTCTGTCTCTTGTCCTTCTCCTCAGCTAAGTAACTCTTTCCTTTTGAATACGTTTATTCCCTTTTAACAGTGCCTATTGCACCCTTCAGTTCCATTTTTCTCTTTCAGGTTCTCACAAGAAGAAAACAATACGATGTTTGTACATGTGGGTTTGACTTATTTCACTTGAGTATGATCTCTAGCTGCATCCATTTACCAACAAAACCTCAAATTTATTGTTTTATAGCCGAATAATACTCAGTTGTGTAAAAATGTCCCATCTTTTTTTATCCATTTTTCAGTTGATGGGCATCTGGGCTGTTTCCAGGACTTAATTATCAAATCTGTTGCTCAGATTAGCAGATATAGTTATGCAAGTTGTGAAATATGATTGACAATTACCACATGCTTTCAACAGATATTAAATAAAAATATTCTACAGAGAAAAATGTGGTCAAGAATACATAATGAAGGGCTGGGAAGCTAGCTCAGGGGTGTAAGAGCCTGCCCGGCATGCATAAGGATCTATGTTTTATCCCTAGTAGTTCCTGTTTTACCAGCAACAGAAGAGGGTGTAGTAGTGCATGTCTATAATCTCAGTACTGAGGAGGTGGAGACAGAAGGATCACTCTGAGTCTAAAATTTGTAGTGAGACTATATTCCAAATAAGGAAAGAGAAAAGAAGAAAGAAAGAAAGAAAGAAAGAAAGAAAGTGGCAGATAGATATAAAGTACTGTATAAGGTTGAGAGAGCATACAAGTGTAGAATAAAGCTATATTAACTGTAAATACTTAACATTATTTTCTGTAGAATTACTGTCAATTACTAGTAGTAATACTATGCTCTTAGATATTTTTACACTCACTTTTAAAGTAAAATGGTTCTTATTTATGCTCTGGGCTTTGTGATGGATAGGTGCATGCTGTAATTAAGAGATGAAAATTAGAATGATTCGCGCTCCTACAAGGTGAGATGCGTGTTTACTTCTTCCACCTGGACCTGTATACGTTGTTCACGAATCGTGAGAATGAAAGTGCTAGCAATATGGAAACCAGCAACAATCATTGCAAAAGTTTTAAGCACTCATCAAGAAGCTCTATCCTAAAGAAGAAGAAGACGAAAAAAAACATCACATATAATCAGATTCAGGGCATTTAAGGTTATAAAAGCAAAACAACTAGGATGACAATGATTTCAGAACTTCTGGGCTGTCAGGAGGCAAACTGGTGACATTTTGTGACTGTGACGGTGCTGCATTCACTGCTCGCGTCTCCACAGAAAAATAACCGTGGAGCTACTGCTCCAGACTGTGAGTTCCAAGCACAAAATCGCATGTGATAATGCCAGTGTCACAAACAAATAAATGGATGGTTTGCCTTTGTCACGATTCATAGCTGAACATTATTGAAAATCTATAGTATTTGGCATGTATTCCTTGTTCTTTTGGTTACTCACAAGCATAGAAACTGAAGCTCAACAGCATGTGCAGAACCCAGCAAATGGAAGTTCAGGATCCAATGTACTTTACAGCCTTCGCTTTCAGCTCTGCCAACCTGGAGCTCCTGGGGCTGACAGTGAGGCCCTAGATGACACTCAGCAGGTAGCTGGTGCTGAAAAACACGCCCTTGCTGAGCATTTGAACAGAGAAAACCAGTTTGCATGAAATACTATCCAGGAAGCCTTCCATCCAAGTGCTTTGATGGTCCCTGGGATTTCTCTGGAGAGAATGGCCAAGTTATTGGCCACTGCCAAGTGCCTACAGATAAAATCTTTGCTTGGGGATCTCCATCCACTGCAAAAAGGAAGATATAATGACAGAAAAATGAAAAAAAAATCCAAATTTTACAATGACAATTGGGAAAAGGAGAGGATTACAAATGTCAGATCCATAGATGCTTCTTCTATTGTGCAGAACTCATATTAACATTTTAAAATTTTGGGTTACATATAGATCCATACATTGTAGAGAAAATATTTCACATAAAATGAATTCAAAATTATACACATTTGTATTCCTCAAATTTTTATTTTAACTATATATTTTGTTTTTAAATCATAAATGCCCCTTTTGATTATATGCCATTATTCTTTTTGTATTTTAGGGACTGGTCCTCAGGATGTTCAGGGTCTCACTACCAGATGGGACTCATAGTGATCTGCCTGTTTACAGCCTTCCAAGACCTGGATTACAGATGTGTTCCACCACTCCCAGTCTCAGTTGCTGTCTCAACACACCCTGGGGCGAAGGTGCTGGCACTGAAGGCCTGGGGATTGAACCCCTGGCACTTCAATCTGCTGAGCTACTTGGCCAGCTCGCATTACATGTTATTTTAAGAAGGATTTATTTTTTTTTTTTCTGGCTTGGGCTGCCTTAAGGGCAGGTCATGTAAGGAAGGTGTGTCATGCTGGGGATGTCCCCTGCTCCTGAGTGTGTTTGCCTGAACAGGCACTTAAACAACTGAGCTGAGCCGCAGGTCTCCAAAAGTTGAGAAGGATTTTTTTTCAATATATATTATTTTAAATGTAAGTATCACTATTATTCATGGCTTATGGATTCTATCACACATAGGGCCCACAATGCAAAAGTTGAGGACTTATCCATTTCTGTTCTTCAGGGAAAGCATGTTTAGCAAAGAGAAGATCAGTAATTCATCTGAATGTCAACAAGATATTTGGACCTATGAGCCAGGCTTCATTGTAACACTGTTTTTATTTCTTGTGCTGCATTTTCAGAGGCAGAGATGGTGTTTGAAGCCATAAACATAACTTGTCAGATGTGAGACATTGATATACAATTGTTTTCTGTGATAATCCACATCTGTATGAATGATTTTCATACCTCAGAATCGCTCCTTATGGAATATTCAAAAGCTTTAAAAATGGGTGAAAAGATATGGCATGTAAAAGCAGTGAACAATAAAAAGGAATAGCCCTTATTCACAAAGGAAGTCACTAAATAAGGAAGTAGAAAATTTTCTTTTCAATCAGATTTTCGGAGGTAGCAGCTCATGTTTAAAACTTTTACTTCGACCAGCTTTTCATGCTAATATCTATAATCTGAGCAACTGCATTGAAGACAGGAATATGCAGTGTGATAACCACTGTATGTATGTATGTATGTATGTATGTATGTATGTATGTATGTATGTATTTATTTATTTTTTGTGGTGCCGGGGATTGAATTCATGATCTAGTACTTTCTAGGCAAGTACTTATATAACCACTGTTAAATAACATTCATCATGTTTTTTAAAAAATGTGTATCACCTCTAATGTCTTACTATTTCCATACTGTCTTTAAAATAAATTTAAAAAATAAAAAAGGGAAAAGACGAGCCTTGAACTGTAAATAAATTTAGAGTAAAAGTAGTACAAATAATCATTTTATTTCAATAGCTGGGAATTATTATTGATTATAAAATGTCTCTAGCACTCATTATACACGTAACTTCTACAGTTAAATTGGCTCAGAATTATGCTTTGGGCTTTATGACAGTTGAGGTTGTTAGTAGTGAAGGCATAAGAAATCGAGTCATGCAAACGTCTGATGAGGCGGTATGTGTGTATGCTTCTTCCACATGAAACTGTACACACACTGCCCACGAGTTATGAGAATGAAAGGGCTAATAGTAGGGAAACCAGCGTGGATTAAAGCAGACATCTTAACCAGCCACAGAGAAGGTCCGTCACGAAAGGCAAAACAAACGTACGTGAAGGAATACAGGGCATAGAAGGACACAAAGGTGCAAACCAGGATGAGGATGCTGTGAGATGCTCTGTTCTCAGACTTTGTTGACGTGTTGTGTCTGTGAACTTCGCACATGCGCTGCTTGTGCTGATACAGAATGAAAACCATGGAGCCGCTGCTCCAAAGCATAAGTTTTAAACACAAAATATCATGTGACAATGTCAATGCCACAAAAATGGAAGTCTTGTCTTTGGGAACACTCATCGATGAACAGTACTGGAAATCAATAGTATTCGTGATGTTTTTATGGTTCCTCTTGTCACTCACAAGCATAGGAACTCTGATATTTAGCCACATGTGCAAAATCCAGGATATGATGCTACAAAGGCCAACGCACTTTAGGGCTTTCGCTTTCAACTTGGGCCATCTGGAGATCCTGGGGTTGATGGTGATGGCCTGGAAGACACTCAACAGGCAGGTAGTGCTGAAAGATACACCCCTTGCTACTGCTTGAAGATAGAAGACTAATTTGCATCCAACACTATTGAGGAAGTCTTCCATCCCGAGAGCCACCATGGCTTCTGGGACTCCTCTGGAAAGAATATACAAAGAGTTCGCCACTGCCAGGTGCCTGACAATTCCATCTGTGAACCTGACCTGAAATCCACTGAAGTAAAGAAAGAAAGAATGACATAAAAGGGACAAGTTTCCAAGGCTTCCAATGACAATTGAGGAAAGGAAGGGGATTGCAAATTTCAGATCTGTAGATGCCATTTTTCAATCGTGAAGGCTCAATAATGTTCTAAAATATAGAATTCTGTACAGAAATGTAAGCTGTTGAGAAACAACTTTCCACAAAATGTATTCAGAATGCTACACGCTAATTTTTCTTAAAGTTTTATTTTCAACTGTCTGTTTTGCATTTTTAAGAGTTTTTAAATCTTAAACGCTCCCATTGAGTATATAGGATTTTAAATACACGGCTCAATGTGATTTTTGACTTAGTAACTCTAATGTACTTTGGGTTACAATACAAAGGGAACTAACAATATCTGACTTGAAGGAAAGACACGTTTAGTACAAGGAAGGAATATGACTCGTCTGAATGTCAAGAAGATATTTGCACGTGTCAGCAAAGCCCAATGACATGTTCTTATTTTTGTGCTGTATTATCTTGGAGCCAGAGTGTGTGTGATATTAGAAGTTAATCTATATTGCCATATTTGAAGCATTCCTCTAGAAATTTTTTACTGTGGTAGCACAACAGTGCTAATGTTTTGTTTTTAGAACAGTATCACTCCTTCAGGGGATAGTAAAAAAAATTAACATCAATGATGCATTAAATAATCTCATATTCCTGTTGGGTTAAATAAACATTGATCAATGTTATGTTAGCAACTCAATTTTTGCCAGTATCATTTAAGAGAAAATTATACATAACATTTGCTTTATTCTGTAACATAACACTGTAGATACAAAACTGTAGTCATAGAAATTGAACTAACTTCCATTACATAGCTTATTTTTTTAATCAATGTAGAAAATAAAATAATAAAATGTCTTTGATGCTAATATATATCACGTATGACAAGTGGAATTTTGAATAAGAAGACATATTCACATCAGAAAATCTTTTCCCCTTACTTTTTCTGCAGTTTGAATCCCTCAACTATTATGTTAATATTATTATGAAAACCACTTTGCCATACAATAAAAGAAAAATTGTCCAACATGGCCAATAGAATACATATATTTTCAAAGAGATCTACAAACCCTCTGCATTCGTTTCCTCAAACTTAGTGAGAGAAAAATCATACAAAAGAAACTACCCTTTCACCATACTGTTTTTTAGAAGAAAATGGTCTTCCTGTGCATCTCCTCCACTTCGGATAAATCTCTATTCATGACACGGCAATACACACAGATATAGATCCTGAATCATTTAATTCTTTCATATCCTCTATTTCGCAGATAGGAACAAAACACAAACAAACAAAAATACTCATCCGGCACCTATGAGCTGAGCTTCTTGAGGAACAGGTCAAGGTGGTAGTCGTGAAACCTCGTGCTCGCATGGGAGGGAGGTGGCCAGACTCCAAGATATGGGTTATGGTTGTGTGACCTCAACTCCCCCTGAAACACAATTCCCACACCACCTGTAGCTTTCATGCCTGCTCATGTTCAATCAATAGAATGTCAGTAACAAACCACTAAAGGAACAAATAAGTTCCTTCCGGATCCCAATTCCCAGATACAACTACAAGTTTCTGTGAGCATTGCCACGCAGAGCTTGAGTGCTTTGGAGAATACTTTCCCGACAGCTAGAGGAACAATGGCACATAGGGTGCAAAGAGAAAGCTTTGTTTTCTGAAAGATGAAGAACACTCAGTAAAGCACGTGTATTTATATATATATTATATATTATATGTTATATATTACATAATATATATTATATATTATATATGTGTGTGCAATTTCATAAACAGGTTGTTTTTGATCATCTATAGAGATAGGAAGTACATATAATCTCATATAAGTTTTTTTAGGATACTCCCTCCCTCCTGCCTCATTCTCCTGAATAAATTAAATGTATAACTACCATATAGACTATAATGCCTAATGAATATATATCTAGAGGAAATTAAATCAGTAGTTCTACATAGTGAATAAATTCCAATGGTTCATGTTTCATTGCTAACAATGTCTAGGATAACTAATGTAATTAAGTGGCCCTTCAAGGTAGAACTTTTTTTTTTTTTTTTGTATTTTTTTTTAAGTAGCGGGAATTGAACTCAGGACCTTGCACTCACCAGTTAGGCACCTGTACCACTGAGCCACATCCCTGGCCCAAGTGGCCCTTTAAGGATGAATGGCTAAAGAAGATGTACTATGAAGGTGCAAAACAGGAAGATAGAAAGAAAATTAAGTAGAATGAAATTTCCAGCACTGAAATACATTCACACCCTTTTCTGCCATTCTTTGAAGTTGTGGTAATGTCTTTATGCTGTTCTTTCCTTTAAAGGGACCTACCACTTGACCATCCATTCATAATGATCCTCACTCCCAAGGTTAGTCAACCAATGTACACATTCTGCCCATTATTATGTGTACCAGATCTAGTCAAGCATTCAGTATCTGCGAACAGAACCACAGTATCCATTGGGCACATTATTTGTAATGTTAGTCATGCAAAGTCAGAGCTGTTTTTACCTGACCTCAGTGGACACTTCCTCTTATCAGGGGCCACAAGAATGTCGTAAATCTGAAGTCAATGTGTGTTTACAAACTGTGTTCATTTTCTGCAGAACCTCTGGCAATTTTCTTTCTCTGTGCGTCCTTACTTTGGAAAACATCATATGCCTCTTTGGGAAGATAGAAGAAGGATTAACAGTAGGATATTCTGGGAAAACTGGTGGCTGCCTTCAGGGGAGAGAGGGGGCTATGTTTTTCTTTAAGCAGGACTAGCTCTGTGAACTGATTGCACTGTGGGAACTGATTGAGAAGCAATGACTTTCTATTTTCCAATTTAAGGTAGACTCTTGTTCATTTTTCCTGAAATTCTACTTTTACAGATTTAGTGAAACCAAGAAGGCATCCCACCCACTTCAGTTCTGAGGGCACTGTGATTAATCAGCCAATGCCACAAGTCTACATGGTCCATGGTCAGACCATTCCAATTGTTGCTTTGTGCTCAGAGTACCCAAACTTGGCACCTCTGACCTCAAAATCTCTTTACACCCATCTCATTTAATTTTCCCCATTACAGTCACACTGTAAAATCTGGTATGCAGACAACAATGTTAGAGACCTTTGAGGATGTGGGTGCTCCCCTCACAAAAGTACTTTTTAAAGTATAGGGGATCGGCAACTTCTGGACCCTGCAGTACAGAGGAAGAGTTTCCCTTGCCAAATTCTCTCCAGCTTCACCTCTCACAGAGCTTTTATTTTGGTGATACCAGGGATTGAACTCAGGACACTGAGCTTGTGAGGAAAGCATTTGTTCCACTATTGATTTCCCAGGTCCTCCACTTAACCTTTCAATAACCTCGTCAATAGTAACTGAAGTAATAACACATGTCTCGAACTTATTCACCATGGATTACATTGTGCTCTGAGTTTGGCTTAAATAAGGCATTTAGATCTTTTGTAGTTTCATGGTGGGTGCCAATAAGTATGCAATATTGGTTCAGTGGTTCAAAATCAACATCCTGATGCAGTTTTAGTTCCTTATATTTTCCCATAACTTTAAATTTCTCATACCTATTACTTCAATCTTTATTACCAATACTTGGGACGCTCAAGACGTATTGTATGCCTCCTTATGGGTTAACCAGCATTCCCACCTGCATTTTGAGACAGGAGCAGTTTATATGCCCTGAGACAAAAGCAGGTTTTGAGGATAAGTTCTAGGAAGTCTTATCATTGTTTTCATTGGTAACTGCATCTAGGAAAGACACTGCTATTTCCGTAGACAACACATGATTAGTTTTTCTCACTCAGAGGTGGGGGTATCAGCAGCATACAGCCGGGTGTGGGAACCTCAGATCATGACTTAGCTGAATAGCTCAGAACTCCTCACCTTACAGCAAAATGTTTAATCTTAGCATGAAGACACCCTGGAAAGAGGGAAGATAGGGAACAAGAGAGGCTTTACTGGGCTGGTGATTCACAAAATCCGAGAAAATGTCAGAGGAAATGTCAGTGTTGAGTGAACTATGGGCCCATCTTTTATACGTTTAGGTTTCCACGGTAACCAAATTATTCACCTAAGAATTTCACAGAAAATGCTACATAATTGCTACAAGAGAGCCAGGCAGATAGATCAGTGGACTAAAGAGCTGATGTGCTTATCTCCCTTGCAATTGGTGCTACAAGAAGCTAGACATGCAGGGGAGCGCCCGGAGGGTTTTTAACAGACCTACTGTTTCTGAAGTTCAAGTCCCTAATAATCGGGGACAAGCTGTATGTCTTCATGAGGTCATGCCTTTTAAAACATTAGAAGAATTAAACAAGCTGTTGTTACTTATGGCTGCACTGTTCCCTGTACTCTGAGTTTAGCAAAAATGCTAGAACGGTAGACTGTTCTCAAACGATTGGAACAGAATAGCTAAAGCACACTTGAATCTAGGAAATTATTTATTGCGGAAAGGAAATTTCTCTGAATATTGAAAAACAGGCAGCTCAAAATGTGATTCACAACTTAGTCTTTACAAAAGATGTGCCAGTTGGGGATGGTGTCTTTGCTAGCACAATCAACTGGCCTTTGCCTTATGAATGTATGAACACACCAAGATAGCTGTTAGCGTCTGGAGGAGACTTCCTTCTGTAAGGTTGAGATATCTCTGAACTTGACTCCCATTAGTCAAGGGCCTTAGAAACCTTTCCGAGATTTTTACTGAGCCTTTATTTCAAGCTAGTGAGAGGATTATAAGTGACAAAAAGTTAGCAAATTGGCATCTGAAAGTGCAAATAAATGGTGTAAATGGGTGCAAATGCCCACAAATAGCGAGCGACATGCCCAAGATGTTTCAGATTTGTGCAGCTATGAGCCCTTCATATGTACAGAGAGCTGCCTTGGAAGCACCTATTGCTCATGGTATTCGCCCACAGGCTGAAAGAAAGGGGAGCTTCTCTTAGGGGCAGCCGCAGGCCCCGTCAAGTGGGGGGGCACTTTCCCCTCCGCTGTCACAAGTATTTTTGACCTCTAGCATTCAACTACCTACATTCAGCCTTGGACCTCAGTTCCTCCTCCAGATTCCTGTTGACTCCTGAAATGCGGCTCGAAATTACCCCTGCCGGAGTCTACGGACCTATGCCCCAGGGTACAGTTGGGAACTAGCTAGGTTGCAACGGTCCCATTTTCAGAGGTCTCCAGATGTTTGCCTTGTGTCATAGAGGCAGATTATGCACAGAAATCAGAGTAATAATTCTATTCACCCAAACCATTGTTTGATTCACACCCGATTCTCATATTGCTCTAGTGGTGATTCTTTTTTGATAAAAAATTTTAAATTAGTAGAAAAAATTGGTTAAACATATGAGTTGGTTGATTGAAAAATATCTTACTTCATTTTTTTTCCAATTTAAAAATAGCCTTTTTATTATGAGGGGTTGTAATAGCATTTATTGTTCTTTGCACCAGGAATCTCACTCACAATGTTGCGCTTACCAGGCCAGCGCTGCACCACTGAGCTGTATCCCCCGCCCTGTAACACCACTTAGACTTCCACAATTTATGATTTTTCTGCCTTAACGCCTTTTGTTTTCTGCTTTGACTTGAGACTGACTGCTTTCTTGGGACCTAGAGATGAAGTTAAGAGCCTTTGTCTCCCTATCGTAGATTCTTAGGATAGAAGGGAACACGAAGACCTGTGCTCTGTTCTACCAGGTCCTGCCTGGCCTTTCACATACCCCTGCTGAGAGAACACAGCCAAGACAGGAGAAACCATGAGGTTCTGCAAGAAGCAGCTAGCTGCTGAGGACCTGCAGTCGAGCTCAGCCTGGCTCTCACCCGGGTTTCCCCAAGTCGCCTGTTCCCAGCCTCTGTGAGCCTTAGTTAGTCAGGCTGTCTCCTTGGAGATGCCTTGATCTTCACCTGGAGCTTTCAAGGTAGACAGTCCTGAGAGAAAGAAGCGCCAGGTATCCCCCTACTCGCTCTCAGGAGGGAGAGGGAGGAGCAGAACGAAGGAACCAGGTTAATAGCAGAACGAGTGGCCCTCTGGCTCTTTCTGTTGAGTTCCATCTCCTGATACGATGACCTACTCTACCTCCAGGGCCTTGAAAATTGAATATTATCTCTCAAGTTCTCCGGAGGGAGAGTGAGTGCGAGCGCATACTTTGAATTATTTCATGAGCATCTTGGATTTGATCGAAAACAGCCCCCACCATACCTGGTAAATTTGGTGAATGCTATTGCTATTCTAGTTGTGGTGGTCATATTAACACTGTTCAAACACAGCAACGTTGCCCTCCTCCTGTTACAAGTTTCTTTCTCTTTTCTTCTTGTTTTATTGCATTTAATAAGAAATAACAATGTCACAGTGTCAAGACACCTTAGTAGTACATTTCCAGTATTTGATACAATACATATTGTTGTCATCCTAGTAGTTATACAGAGCACATGGTGTAGACACGATAATTTTTCTAATCATTATTGATACAAAAAAATTTATTCTCATTGAACTAAGAGAAAGCAGTTGTATACATAATTGAATGTTCCATAGACCTAGTGGGTTGTTGGCAAAACTGGCAATGATAGAAGTTCTTGATTTAAGCCTTTTACAACTCAGCATACTAATCTAGCTTTACGTTTTATGCCTCGTGGTTAAACTTTTCTGCTGGGTGCTTAGGGGCAAGTGAAAGCAAGACCTATATAACAAAACACAGAACTTTTATATCTCCCAAGGTCAGTCAAATCTCCTCAGGATTTAGTTTGAAATCATGTACAGTGCTTTGCAGAACTGTTATTAGTGTCAGCCATCTGGATGAGTCACAGCCATTGCTTGACCAATTTGCTTTCTGTGAAAGCTTGAGAGAATGTTTTCTTTCTAGGTGACTCTCCTTAGATACACCGTATATATTCAATCCCTTTCCTCTGTGGCCCCATAATCTCCTTGAACAAAAAGTTTGGGAAACCCCTGAGTTATAGGATGTTATAGCACAACTTTTCTTATGTCCTGAATCCTCATTGACCTTCAAGGGCTGGTCCAAAATATTAACTGTCCTTGTAGCCCTTCTTTTTCTCTAATTTTTGGTCTGTAAACTTATATTCTTAACCCTCCAGAAGAAAAATTTAGTACTGTTACTCTATAACATAGGTACTTGAGCTTAACATCACTGTCTTTCTGGGTACCAAACATCTTAGATTTAACTTGGAATTCGTATTATCTGTCAATCATTGGTATTCCAATAAATGTCTATAGAATTTAATCAAAACCGTTACATATTTTTACACAGGAATTTAGAAATCTAAGCATATACAAAATGGTAGCCTGTCAATCCTTTGGTATTTTTCCTAGTCTCTTACTCTCATTTAATACCCTTTTTGTTTTCTTGAAAACCAAGCATTTACTTGAGAGACAGTATAGCAGTAACTGAAATTACATTAGAAGCAGCACACAGCTAAAAGACCAGAATGACAGGCATTCCAAGCATAGTTTTAATGTTACACATTGCTATCCTCAGTGTGATAAACTTTTGGCAGGTTCTTAGACCTGTTACCTAATTCATGCTGTGCATAGTTTTGCTCCTGCCATGTTTCCTGTGTTTTCTGCTTGCAATCACTTCGTTATTTATTTAACCTTTAAGTCCTTGATTTCCATTCAGCTGTGTTATACCTCTCCATTTTTATTTCTTCTTTTGGGTTCTTGCACTAGGGAGACTATAAGATATTTACACATGTAGGTCTGGTTTATTTCACATCTGAGTATATGTTCAAGATACATCCGCTTTCCACTGATTTTATCCTGCATCCTAGTTATTTTAAGAGATCCTTTCTTACTTTTCACTAGCTGCAACTTTGTCTTCAAGATCTGAAACTCTACCTTCACTTTTGTTCATACAGTGTTGCGAGCTTGTGATGGAGATTTTATTTTCCTGTGTATCTCTTTGAAACTGTTTCATGCGATCTGTTTCTTTCCTATATTGCTTCATCAGGGAATCCATCATTTTTGTATTCTTCTCTAATTTTTTATCACTATCTTCTTTGGTAGCATTTAGGTCTCTCCTTATAGTTATCCTTTATTTCTCTACTTCAGAGATTGTTTCTGCTCTGTTTTCCTCTCTGCCTTTTTGCAATTGTTCCCCTACTTTAGATGCTATTAATTTCCAGATGTCTTCTTTTACGTCAGAGGTTATTTCTGGTCTGATTTCTTCTATCCTTTTCTGCCATTGTTTCTGCACTTCAGATTCTATTAATTCATGTATTTCTTTTTTTGCTTGAGATGTTATCGCTGATCTGAGTTCCTCTATGCATGTCTGCATTTGTCTGTCTGCCTCAGATGCTACCAGTTCAGAGAGTTCGGCTGCACGATTCCCATTTTCTTCCATGGTAGTGTCTCCTTTATTTGTTCTGGGTGGGCTCTGGACCTGAGATCGCATCTTGCTCCTTCTCTTTATCATTTTGTATGACTTCCGCACTTTGGTGAAGCTATGCCATTAGCGCCTATAGAAATTTGGGTCCAGATCCACTAATGTTTATTCTGTGCAGATGTGCCTGGCTGGGTCTGAATGCTGTGCTCAGCTTGTTCCCGCTGCAGCTGGGCGTGGGCCTGGTTGTTCAGTGTGGGTGGGTGGGGGCAGAGTTCTGGCGGCTGGCGGGGCTAGGGTACATGCTGTGGAGAAGTCCTACCTGAGTGCAGGCCAGCGTGGGTGGGCGGGGGCGGATTTCCTGTGGCTGGTAGGGTGGAAGGCACATGCTGCGGGGAGGTCCCACCTGGGCTCGGGTCCAGTTGGTCAGTTTGGGCCGGCAGGGGTGGATTTCCGGTGGCTGGCCGTGCCGGGGCACATGATGCAGAGAAGTCCTACCTGGGCACCGGCTGGTCGCTCAGTGTAGGTGGGCAGGGACCACCAGTTGTTCATTCTGACTTATTGTTGAGATCCTTTCTCCTTCTGTGATCACTTTGAGGAGTGCTAGACTGGGTTTCTTAGGGTCTTTTTGCTGTTGGTAGAGCTGGCCTGCTAATAGCTGCAGTGTCATCCGCTAAGGTGGAATTCTTGGAGCTTGTTTCAGTTCACGGAGCAGCAATTTGATTTCACTGTAACTCTTGTGATCACGAGAAAAACACTTTGTAAATGTCTTGGGCCTGCACCGTGGGTTTTGACTTGTCCCCAGTGCCAGTACCCTATATGGACATCTATGCCCTTGTAACAGACAAGGGGTTGGCGCCCCTCAGGGAGAAAGAGAGAGAGAGAGAGAGAGCACACAGGTTCCCAAATGGCTTCTTCCTTTTCAACATTAGGACCATCCACACTACGCAGACACTGGCAGGTTCTCTAGCCGTTTTGTCCTTTACCTCTGTCCATAGATCTGTCGGACGGAGCTAATCAATCACTGCAGTTGGGAGAAATTCCCCTACGCCACAATGAAAAGCAGATCCAACGGTTCATTAATTTCACTCTTCTCATGGCAAGCACCCACATCACCATTCAGTAGGCGCTCAGAATCAAAAACAGTGCTGTGGCTGTAACTGAGAAGCACAGAACCTGCCTGGAAAGGGTCAGGTCCTAGGTTTGATTTTCATTACAAAAAAGGCTGAAGTACGCTTTTCCCCAAACCACAGAAGTCACACCTAGTGTAAAGTGGCTGAGATTTCTTCCTGTTTGAACTGGGAAGGCCCAGACTGACCCTGGCGCTCCCAGTGCCGTAGCTGGCGTATGGCATCCAGGTGGGCGTGTGGGCAGGCCTCATCTCCCTGCCTTTACATCTGCTGCGGCTTGCTCAAACAAGCAGCTAAGAGCCCGCATCCAGATCTCTTAAGAGAAACAGGAAAGCTCAGGCACATGCTTTGCTTCTAGGACCTAAAATTTTCTCTGGTCCACCTAGAGGACCATGCCTGAAAAACAAAGACGTCAGCATTGTTGGTCTTCCTGACTGGTGCATCTGAGCCCATGGCAAAGACACGAGTGCAATTCAACCCTGAATTTGGAGCAGATTTATTTACCATGGACTGACACTGACTCCTAAGTAAGTCATGCATTGCAGTGACCGGCATTTTGTCAGAAACAAAACAACAGAGGGGCCCGGCGGTATGGCTCAGTGGTCTAAAGTGCCTGCTTGGGAAAGCTTGTGCGGCTTCAGGGACCGCGGTTCGATCCCCGGCACCACATGCTGGGCCAGCCCTGCCCTCGGGGCGGGCTGAGCCGGCCATAAAAATGAGTGAATAAACAAATAAAGGTTCTGAAACAAGAAAAATAAATAAATAAAATAAAAAATTCTTAAAAAAAGAAAAAAGAAACAAAACAACAGGAAGTGTAGTAGGATCCGAAGGGAATGGGTGGCCACCTGGATGAGTAGTGGACAGAGAATTGCTCTGTCTTCGAGTTGCAGCGGGTGACATTTTCTGGTATAGTGATCCTCTTGAGATGTAAATCAGAGATGTTTTGAAGTCTTCTGAGTGACTTATTCTTAGTTGTTCATATATGTCTTAGTTAATCTTCTCTCATTACTGAGACAAATACCCGACACTCAAAGTGAAGGAAGGAAAGGTTTATTTAGCTCACAGTTACTGGAGGTTTGAGTCCATATTCGGCCGGCTCCAAGGCTGAGTGGCACAGGGCAGAGAGCATCCAGTTCATGGCGGTGGAACAGCAACAAAATGGTGACAGAGGCAACCAACCAAACAGGGCAGCAAAGCAACAGTGCTAGTCTGTCTCTCTGTCTCTCTTTTTATTACATCAGGCTCTCTGACTTAGCCTATCCGCTTCAGGCCACACCTGTAATTCCCAGCAGTACTCAGACTGATAATCTCTAAAACACACAATCCCAGTGACTCATGAGTCAAGTCTCAATCTAGAGAAGTCCCCACCCATGATGGCATGAGGCTTTGGGTGGGACAACTAGACATCAACCATAACAATATAAAACCATGTCTTACATTGAATTAAATGTGAAAATTCTTTCAAATGTTGTAGACATCAAATTTCTCCATGAAAGGAGTTGGGAATGATGTAATGAGAAGTTAGTAGTAAAGGCAGAAAAGAGATGCGGTACTACTGTGAGTCTCAGGGAGCAGTTTGTAAGGTGTAAGGACGGGTGTACCTGTCTCCCAGCCACTGTGCCAGTGTCACCTTATCTGCAAGGTGTGTTAGGCAGCCTGAACCTAGGTTTCTAAGCATCACATGGCAGAGCTCTTACGCTTCATTATTTGTACATCATGTGCAAAGGTTGCTACACAGCACACAAACATGGCTGTATACACAAAGATGGTATAGTGCCAAGAAATTAAAGTGCCAGAAATTTACGTTCATTTACCATCCCAGATTTGGCTGGGAAGTCACAAGCCTGCAGTGTACTGCACAGTTTCACAATACTCACTGTAGACAGGGTCGGCTCTTATCTGTAGGCAGTACAGCTCTTATCTATAGGCTGACTCTTTCCCCGTGCTTCCAATCCCTCAATCTTCCCTGTGTCCTCCTCTGGCTACAGAAGGTCAGCCCTGTGACTTTCCTGATTGTGTGCTTTAGTGTCTGCGATAAAACAAAGCAATAAAGGAGAAGCACAATTAGCAGGAGTCGGCATAAAAGCCGGATCTGAAGGAAATTCATGTCAGCTTGGGTGAAGCAAAAAACAAGAAGAGGAAGAAATATATGAAATATTTTCAAAATAAATTGAAATTTATTGTTATTATTATTTTTTGGTATTATGGCCAGCTCAGCCTGCCCTGTGGGTGGGGCTGGCGCAGCATGGGGTGCTGGGGATTGAACCGTGGTTCCTGAGTTGCCTAAGCTTTCCTAAGCAGGCACTTGGGACTGCTAAGCCATCTCGCTGGTCCCTTTATTACTATTTTTTAAAGCCTCAAATTACCATAAATTCATAACAATTTGA
>PVJA010002392.1:0-33271 GCA_004027025.1 Myocastor coypus
TTCTTCTTCTTCTTCTTCTTCTTCTTCTTCTTCTTCTTCATCTTCTTCTTCTTCTTCTTCTTCTTAGTACTCTACTGACCACACTCTGACAAAAGCTTCAGAGTTAAGATTGAAACCACGAAATTGAACTCATTTTATTCAACTGTCCCCAGTTGTTTTTTTCCTTGTCTGTTCAGCTTGCTCTATTAATGCTCCAGTGACTTCAGGCAGCTCCTATGATACTAGGTGTAGAAACTACTTTTCTTTCACAATAATCTATTGCTAGGTATACTGCCATTTCAAATTTTTCTTCAATAGAATATTTACTTGCACATCTAGTAAAAAATGTAATTACTTTATATAATTAATTACTATTCAACCTAGCTTCTAACCTTATTTTGGTTAACAGGTTTGCAGGACACATGGGTACACTGGGCATGGCACAGCTGCACCACAGAGCTTCGTGCTTTGCACAATCACTTCCTGCCCTCCTCCTCCCTTCCTCCCCCTCTCTCTCCCCTTCCTTTTGGGAAAAAGTTGTCTCCTGGTTTTCTATTATTCTGGGCTTTAATTTGTTTACATTTGGGGTATTTCCTATGCAAGCAATCATGTGAGTTTTAAGCTTGTGTATTTGATTCACTTCATTGTTCTACACATGGCTCAAATTGTTTTGTGGCAAAACAGTTCTCTGTGTAAAAAACTACCATTCACCTTTTATGCTACCACAAAGCATTTTAGGATAATATTTTGCACTTTGGACAAGATATTTTCACTACTAATGAAATAACTTAAAATTCTGTTATTAATTTTGGCTTGTAGCTCTGTGTATCTAAAGATTATAAAATGTGTAGACCTCATTTTTAAATTTATTTTATTTTAAATTTTATTTATTTATTTATTTATTTATTATTTAAGGAATACAGGATATTCAGGGTCTTACTACTAGATCAGACTTGTTGTCATCCACCTGTTTACAGCCTCCCAAGACCTGGAATTACAGGCGCTGCACCACTCTCAGTCTCAACTGCCTCCCCCGTGCCCTGGGGGCAGGGCTCATAGGGTAGGCCTGGGAATTGAACCCCTGCCCCTGCACCTGCTTACAGGACCTTGCACTTGCCGGGCAAGAGCTTATGCTACTGAGCTATCTCCCCAGCCCTTAAATTTTATTTTATTTTATTTATTTATTTATTTTTTTTTTTTTTTTGAGACAGGGTCTTGCTCTGCAGTTCAGGCTGGCCTTGAGCTCACTTTTGTAGCCCAGGCTGGTCTTGAACTCGCACTGATCCTCCGGCCTCAGCTTCTCAAGTGCTGGGATTACAGGTGTGTGCCACCATGTCCGGCTCAGCCCTTAAATTTTAAAATAAAGTAAATATTTGGTATATGTCACATGACTATGTGAATGTATAGTTTATTTACTAATATTAAATTTAAAAATATTAATGGCCCTATGAATTATACTCCTTATGAATAAGAAATGTCATATTTTCTCCTGTTTGGTGATTTGTTTTTAAATTTTTTCCTTCTATAAACCATCCTAAGCTAAGTTTTTTAAATACTTAAAAATTTTAACTTTCCTTTTTAATGTTATTATTTTTCCTATTTCTCAAAAATAAAGCATACATACATTTTTATTCAGTCATCTTGATATTGCTTTTGAATCACTGTATTGAATTGGTAATTATGCAAATTAATTCTGTTCTAATAAATGCAAAATTATTTTCTGTTCTTTAAATTTTTTCTGAATTAATTGTTATAAGTCGTACTTGTAAATAAAATTATTTTTATTTATGACGACTTAATTTTTGTTGATAGACTGTTAAAATGTTCAGCTTGAAAAGTTCAACTTTTCAGGGCCTAAAAAATAGTTCCATGGCATAAGTGGCTTCCTAGCAAGTGCAAGGTCATGCGTTCAAATCAGGGTCCTGTCAAAAAAATGTTAAAGTTTGCAGCCCTTGAAGAAAGTAACATTATGTTAAAAATATGTTTTATTAACATTATTAATTTTTGACTTTTATTTCTTAATTCTTAGCTTTTAACTACCTTAAAAATAAATATCTCAATTGTAATAAAAAGTCTTACTTGATTATTTACACTATATAAAAATGTCGCTAAACGTTGAGATTATTTTAGTAACATATCTTTCAGTAATATTGCTCATTAGGTAAGGAATTGATTTTAATTCATTTTGAACTTTTATGTTTTTGCTTTTCTTTGCCTTGTAAGGAATTATTTCACTGATTTTTAAAAAGAGAAAATTAGCGTGGCATTAAAAGTAGATCATTACATAAAAAGGGAGATCATTAAACACACGGCATGAGTATAATAAAAATAACAGTCATTCAGAATTCATTACTAAGTATTCTCAGTTAACAATCCTGTTTCACTATTCTATATAATACAACAGAAGCCAACCCATAAAACTGCACAATAATGAAGATCAGTCACATTGCCAAAGTGAAATTTCTAGATCTGATACAAAAATTTGGTAGAATAAATCCATTCTCCATTCACATTCTCTAACATTTAAAAATGCTTGCACGTGTATACGCATAAAGTTATACTTTTTTCTGAAGTTTTGCAGAAATATTTCTCATCTCTTTCCTTGCTCACATAAATATTTTACACATTTCCTTATATCCTGCTATTAATGTCTGTTAGTCATAGCTATCCACAGGAAAAGCCTGATGGGATAGGAAATAAGAGATTATCATATATTGTTTCATACAATTTTGAAAGCCTTGAATCTTCTTCATTTGCAAATTTGCAGGACAGAACCCCAATAAAACCAGTTCTATACTTCAAAAACATGAGAGTTGAAGACCAATGGTGTAGACTCCAGTTTGAGTTTGAAAGTTTCAGAAAATCAGTGTTGCATTTCAACCAGTACCAGAACAAGGAACCCTTCGTCCTCTAACTTTGTGCTCCACTCCAGATCTCAAGAGATTCGATGGTGAATGCCCACTTTGCTGAGGGCTATCCATGACTGATCAATTCCAGAAATATCTTCTCAGACATCCCACGTATCTGAGTTTCTAGGATACAGTCAAGTCTACACATGAGATTAACTTTGAAGATGACGAGTGGCCTTTCCTCCGTGAATCCTATCTAACACCTTGAACCATCACACAAAGAGATGTTAAGTGCATGGAGAAGAAATATGCAGACCCTGAACCAGTAGTGTCTGATGTCAACCTCAGCAGCAGGAGACACTGAGGCTGGACTATAAATCTAAATTCCCCTGGAAAAATATGTGAGACCCTATCTTAAAATGTAAAAACAACAATAAAAGGAGAGTAATAAAGCCCATCCCCACAGGAGTTCTATCTCCAGTACTGAAGGAAAGTAAGGATAGAGGGAAGGCAGGGAGGGAGGGAGGAAGGGAGGAAGGGAGGGAAGGAGGGAGGGAGGGAAGAAGGGAGGGAGGGAAGGAAGGAAGGAAGGAGGCAGTCAGGCAAGAAAGAAGGAAGAAGTACTTAAGTGTATACAGCAAAGGCGTTATGGGACTTGAGCCTAGGATTGAAGCTTAAGCTGAAATTTAAATTGCTATTGTGAGAAAAGAAAATGTTGAGGACAGAGTTTGTTCTATATTAATTAAATAATTTAACTGTACATAAATTCCCAGTGTATTGGTCAGTGTAGGCTTCTATAAGTATCATACACAGGATAGCTTATAAACAACAGATTTATTTCCCATAGTTCCAGTGTTTGGAAATCTGACAGTAAAATGCCAGGGTGGTTGGGTTCTGTGAGGGCTTTTTCCATGGTATGGATTTTGGAAATATCGTAGTATCCTCACCTGCTGGAAAGAAGGCCACAGAGCTCTCCCAGACCCCTTTTATAATTAAGTTAAGGACAGAAACTTAATTCATGACAGTTCCAAACTGATGACCTACTTAACTCCCAAAAACCCATCTAATGCCATTGAGTTGGAGCTTGGAATTTTCATATATGAATAATTCATTGGAGAAACACATTCTGTACTCTGCACCAAGTGTAACTATTATTTTCCAAGCGCATGTAAAAAATTACAATGTAGCTCTTCTGGAATATTTAAGGGAGAAAAATATCTACTGAAATATATCGTGAAGATATTTTAAAATGAAAGGTAGAATGTAATTAGCAACCTAGTGGCCCCTGACTGAAGATGGATCTATCTAAATTTGTTTTCAGTTGAAGATGGTGTAAAAGCAATACACATTCAGTAGAAAATTGTGCTTTGATAGTATTATGTTTTGTGTTTGGATAGTCCCCCCAAACCTCATGCAGTCACTGGTGGGGCTTCTTCATGAGTAGCTGTATCTGAAGGGTGTGAAGCTGGAATTAATTCATGCTACAATCAAGGGTACTAGGATTAAGGGTGTGAGTGCTCCCTGCCCTAAGTGGTCTGAAGAAGATACAGGAGACAGAAAAATATGGGCTCGTACCTGGTTGCTTTGCTGCCTTTTGCTCACCATGAACATTTTTTTTTCCTGTCTGACACCTGTCCATCGTCCCACCTTGCGTTGAAGTCAATGTTTAAGAACAGATAACTCTACCAATTGTGAGCTAAATAAACTTTTCCCCCTTACACTTTGGCACCAAGTATTTTGTCTTAGCAAGGAGAGCAAAGTAAGAGACTTGATAAATCTGGATCTTTCTTCCCTCTAATACTCCATGATAAAGCTAGATAGCCACAGTGAGCTGCAGCTCCTACCTCATCAGACACAAGGTGGTGAGGTTCGTAAACAGTGTTTTTAAACTATCGTGTTTGGCAGGCTAGATGTTTAAGGTGTGATTATGGAGATACAACCCAGTAGTGTCTATATGTAAATTATATTATCTAGTTATGTTATCATGATTAACAGCAACTAGTAATTTTACCAAAAATAGACACCCAATTTAATGTGAAATAGTAGATAATTATCCCCACCCTCATAATTTTTTAGGCAGGTTAAAAATACAATAAAAGGGAAATGATGCTTATTCTTAGAAATGATGTGGAAACAATAATGCATCTTGAAAAATAGTAAAATATATCCCTACTCTGTGACAAAAATGATTCTAAAATGTGCATAGTAGTAAAGGAACTTCTTCAGTGGACGCTGGGTAGTTCTGCCGTTCCTTAGGCCCTATGATGAAGATATAATGCTTCCCCTGTTGCTAGTTCAAGCTTTTAACAGCTTAGGAGAACTCTGTGGGGCCTGCGGAACAGAGGAGAGCTGTGATCTTTTGGCCCACTGCATGCAGGCTTGGCACTTTCCTAGAACCACTTAAGTATTAAAATGTGGCTGGGTGTGGTGCACACCTATACTCTCAGGCCTGGACAGGGTGAGGCAGAAGGATCACGGGGTCTACAAGACCGGCCTGAAATTTATAGCAAGACACCTTCCCCAGAACACGAGTCAAAACATGAATGATGCAAATGTAGCCATAGATAATATTTTGAAAAAAATATAAGCAAAAAATTAATGTGCTAACCTGTATATTCCTAGACATAACTCAGATGCATGTTTATTTCTGTATATGGCCATGCAACTTATGATTTTGTATTTTGTAAACAATGGTCAATAATTCCTAAAGTATAAAATATGTCATGCACCAAAAAAGAAATGTGGGAACCAGGGAGTACATCACAGTGGCACAGAACCTGCCTGGCACATGATAGGTTGTGAGGCTTTGTTTGTTTTTTATGTATTTAAGATAGGGTCTACAGGGTGCTTAGGATCTCACTAAATAGATCAGACTCATAGTGATTCTCTTGTTTATAGCCTACCAAGCGCCAGAGTTACAGGCTTGCACCACCACACTGAGTCTCAATCTCCATCTTAGTGTGCCTCAGGGTGGGACCAGCACAGAACACTGGGAGATCCAACCCTGACCACTGTGCTCTACCTAAACTGGCACTTTAGTCTGCTGAGCTATTTGGCTGACCACTAAGATCATGAATTTGATTCCCTGTACACAAAGAGAAAATGTATGCATACGAAAGTGTCAATAGAAAACAGATTCAAGATAGAATATTTATAATAAAAAGTGGAAATATATGAAATATTTACTGTCATCACTGCATTTATAGTATACATAAATACAAAGTATAGATGTGAGATTTTTATTCTATCAGCAAACTTGCAAAACCTTAAAGAAACCTACAATTATTTATATCAGAATTGCCTATAATAACCAAAATAAGACAGTAGTTCAAATGTGCATCAATAGAAAAAATGGAAAAATAAAATGTATATTTGTGCAATAGAATAAGCTATTAAAAGAGATAAATGTTGGCACACTTTATAGCACAATTATAATAGGTTATAACATAGATGGTCATTAAAAATGTAATGTTTGGATGGCTGGCCAGATATCTCAGCAGACTAAGTGCCTGCTTAGACAAGAATATGGACCAGGTTCAATTCCTGGATTCGATCCCCAGCACCACATGCAGAGACAGTCATCAAAAATTTGGCGTGGTGGCATATGCCTGTAAATACCTGCCCTGAGGAGGATCAAAAAAGGAGGATCACTATAGCATTAAGCTGCGCATTGAGATCCTGTACCAAATACATAAAAAATTAAGAAATAAAAACAAAAGAATTTGAAATTGTAATGCTTAACAAAAAGGTAAACATAAAAGTCCATGTTTTATATAATTTCACCACACAAAATGAATTTTTTACAACTTTTGTAGGATGAATATAGTTATTATGGACTACATGCACTATACTAATAATAAAATAAGGAAAATGACAGTAGTTGCACTAATTTATGCATTTGTTTTAAAAAATAATCATACATTGAGTCATACATTTAGAAAAGTAAACTTTACAGCATATTAACTACATCTTAACAAATCCTTCAACTGAAGGAGAGAGAAATTAAACAGCTTAAGATCAAAATGTCAAAATTCTCACTATTGCATCTCCACAAGAAGTATGAAGCTACCCGGGGCCAATTTGAAAATGCTTAGCAAAAACATGATTTGAAATGAACTGTAGTAAATATTTTGTGTCCACAAGAGCTGTCCATGTTCTAATCCCTGGAAGCACTTTACTATATAATCTATTCTATAGAACAGGCCATTAAGATTTCACAGTGGATTAGGCTTGTTCATCCGCTGAACTGAATGAGGTGCAGTATTCTGGATTATCCAAGTGGGTCCGACGTAATCACAAGGGCTTTGGAAAGAGAAAAGTAAGACACAAATATTAAAACCAATGAGGGTGTATTATGGTCAGCTATTATGAGCTTTAGAATTATGGGGACTGCAAATGAAGGAGGCCAGGAATCATCTAGAAGTTGCAGAATTTGGGAAAGCAAGGTAGCCCAGCTAGAACCTTGGTTTTGGCTTTTGATCTCCTAAAGAATAAAATAATATATCTGAGGTACTTTATGTCGTTACATTTTAGGATGTTTTCTTATAGCAGAAATAGAAGACCAATGCATTGTGCTATTATACTTGCGAGCAATTCTAATTTAAATAATTTATTCTGGAAAGCTAATATAGCCCCAAGAATGTAACTATAACATAATGATAACTATCGAAGTGGAACTCATGCTAGTAAAAAGATGGAGGTAATGCATTTTAAAATTTATAAAATTGATTACTGTTGTAAGCTATATTCATGTAATAAACACACTCATTAAAATGTCACAAAAGAAAATTTAATGATATTAATAAAAATTCTCTGTCAGTAGAAATATCAGATTGACAGCCCATAAATGACAGTATTATTATTATTGGTACTAATCCTGAAGTGATAAGTATTAAAACAGTGATTAGTACCAAGTAATTTTAATGAAGTGTAAGTTATTTTGATATATTTCTTTTTCTATATTTCTACTTATATCTAAGATGAATAGGTATTTGTCTTATAATTACAAGGCCTTTCTCTGTAATACATTAAATGTCCAAATGATACCATGTTCATTTTCAAGAAAGATCATTCATCATGATATTTCTTCATATTAACTCCTGAGTACCCATTCTTGTTCTTTCAGTTTGACAAACTGGGTTATGCCATCTGTAAAAAAAAAAAAAGAAAAAAAAAGTCTTATAACTGAGTTAAGGTACAAACAGTAATCAAAAGATTGTCCAATGTTGGGAGAGAAATTAGAGAAATAGTTTACAACAGCACTGCAAAAAACAAATGAAATATTTAGGAATTAATCTGACTAAAGAAGCAGAGGATTTATTCAATGAAAATCGCAGTACTCTTAAGAGATCATAGAGAATTTCAGAAAATGGAAAGATATTACTTGTTGCCAGGCGTGGTGGCTCACGCCTGTAATCCTAGCACTCAAGAGGCTGAGGCAGGAGGATTGGTGCAAGTTCGAGACCAGCCTGGGCTACAAAACCGAGCTCAAGGCCAGCCTCAACCATACAGGGAGACCCTGTCTTAGAAAGACAAAAAAAAAAAAATAGATATTACTTGTTCCTGGATAGGAAGAACAACCATTGTGAAAATGGATGTTTTCCCAAAATTGTTATACAGATTTAACGCAATTTTTATCGATATACCACCAATACCTCACAGATCTAGAAAGATCATTCCTAAAATTTATTTGGAACAGAAAAGACCTAGAATAGCAAAGGCAATCCTCGGCAACAAAGACAAGGCAGAAGGCATTATAGTCCCTGATCTGAAATTATACTACAAAGGTACTGTGATAAAATCAGCATGGTACTGGCAAAAAGATAGACCTAAGGATCAGTGAAATAGATTAAAAGATGCAGATGCAACTACAAATACACTCAGCCATCTTATCTTTGACAAAGGGGCCAAACATGTTCACTCAAGGAAAGATAGCCTCTTTAAGAATGGTGGTGGAAAAAACTGGCTCTCTACACGTTGAAAACTACAAACTAGATCCAGGTCTATCAACATACACTAAACTAAAGTAAAAAATAGATTAAAGACCTAAACATTAAAAGAGGAACTCTAAACCTAAGGGTAGGTAGAAATTTTGAATATATAGAATTAATCAAACATGTTATGAACAAAAATCAAACTGCCCAAGAAATACTTGAAAGAACCAACACCTGGGCCCTCTTCTTATTGAGAATTTTCTGCACATCAAAAGCAATCACCAATAGAGTGAAGAGACAACCCACAAATTTTGAAAAAATCTTAACTGATAATCACCCAGACAAAGGTCTTCTATGTAGAATACAAAAAGAACTAAAAAAAATTAGAGCCCCAAAATTTAAGGACCCTATCAAAAAATGGGCTTCTGAGATGAATGCCCATTTCTCAGAGGAAAAAATACAAGAAGCCAATAAATACATGAAAACATGCTCCACATCACTGGCCATTTGATAAATGCAAATTAAAGCAGCATTTAGATCCATCTCACTCCAGAAAGAATGGTTATCACAAAGAAATTAACCACTGATGAATTTTGGAGAGACTGTGTGGAAAAAGGTACCCTTATCCACTGCTGCTGGCAATGCAGACTGACGCAACCAATATGGAAATAAATGTGGAGACTACTTAATTTTTCTTCTTTTATCTATGGATTTATTTGGTACATAGTCTTCCTACAGAGCTTGATCTCATAGTCATCCTCCTGTCTCAGCCCCCCTAATGCTGCAATTACAGGCATGTACTGTCACATCTGGTTTCAGTGGCCAGCACAGAGTGCCCAGGGTTCTGGAGCTAGCATGACATGTGATACTGGGGATCGAACTCATGTCCTTGCACTCACCAGGCAATTGCTTAAACTGCTAAGGTATCTTACCAACTTTTACATGATAATAATGAAGCACAAAAATCTCTGCACTTTTGGAAAATATAGGGAATAAGTATTTATTTAAAGAAAATAGTGAAAGCCTGGGCAAACTTTTTCTCAGATATATCATAGGCATGTGTAATAATGTATGTTAGCAATAAAGAACAAACTAGGATAGTGCATTTGAGGACTATTAGTAATTAAGCATTGGATTAATTCAATTTAAAATGCTTATGAAAAATTTAGGTACCACTTTCACTTGAAGATACAAATAAGAAATTTGGTAATAATATTAAAGGTAAAATACACATTGGAATCCTTTCACATATTGAAAAACAATTGAAATTCTCAAAGGATGTGATTTGAAGAGGGCCAAAAGAAAACTTTAGACATGTTTTACCTTGAGGCAGATGTTGTCCTCATTGTAAATTAATACATAAAGCATCTAGCATCTGTCATGGTGCTGAGTCTGGTACTGGGAAATAAATTTGTTTGTGATATAACAATTAATCAGACTTGCAGAATTTAACTCCAGTTACAATTCGGATACCTCTTTCCCAAGAACTATGTTAGCACTGCCTTTCTCAGCATTTCTGTGCATTGCAATTATTCCAAATTGGCAAATATTTGGTAAACTTATGAAACATTGGACTACTTTTCCTCTCCTACTGTAATGTGCTTTCCTGTATTACTTCACTCGTGTAATTCAATTTCAGTATCTATTCACCTTCCATATGTATTCATTTTTCGTTTTTATACACAGGTCTTTTTTATTTAAAAAAATACAAAATAGTGAGAGAAAGAAATGGCATTGGAAATGATACAAAATTTCACTAAACAAAGTAATAGGAATTCATCAATGGTTATTGTATTTCATGATGTTATTTTCAAATTAGTTGCTCGTTACCAGATGTAAATGTGCAAGATTGATTTAAAGAAAAAAAGTAAAAATGTAAGAAATCCAAAAATTAAAAAAAAAAATAAAAAAGATTAAATATTAACTGCCCCTTTCAAAAAAACAGCAGAAATCAGCAATACAATTATCCAAAAGCCACAAGACGTACAACAGGTCCCAACCCAAGTATCCATTCTCTTATCCAACCATTCCCACCACACTGCTGTCAGCTCTCTGCCTTTAATCCCTTCTGAACTGTCATACTGACATCCTTATATTCTCTTTGACCCACAGAATTTCTGTACATAAGCCAGTATTCCAAAAAAGGTGTGGGAGGGAAACAAAACAAAGCACATACTCTCCTCCTAATTTGTTTCCTTACCTGTCCTCAGATACCAGTGGCAGCACATAGTTGAGTGCATTGCATAAGACTGTTCAGTCGCCATCAACGTTTGACCTGTTCATAAAGCATAGATGTATAATTTTTGTCTTTGTGTCTCCATCATCTGCATAATGGGACAAAATAATAGAACATAACAAATAATGGTACAATTGACTTAACTAGAATTCTCAAGGTTCTTGTGTATAATAGACCCCTCACTGACCACTGGTGATTTAAATATTCAGATTAGAGTCAATAATATTATACCAACTTCCTTTTTTTTTTTGGAGGGACCAGGGTTCTGACTCATGACCTTGCACTTGCCAGGCAGGCACTTGTGCCACGGAGCTATCTACCCAGGCCCCTCCTTTGTATTTCTGCTGGCCTTATTTTAGCAGTTTAACAGTTGGTATTTTACTAGGTGTTCCTTCTAGGAAATAATTAGGAATTGTGAAATAACATTTCCCAAGATTTAGCGCTTGATCAAAACTCATGTAAACCTAAGCACAAAAAAGCAAGTATGTCTGTCAGACTATATAGCTTTGGATAATTTCATCAAGTAAGTTTAAAACCACCGAACAGAGATTCAACATGACTATGCTTAAGAAAATAATTTTTTATTCTAGACAATTCTTTATGAAACTCATCCTTTTAAAAAGCAAACATCTATCCTATAATTCCTCAATATATCAGAATCAGGATAAAGTGTAGGTGGAGACTCCACAGTATCTCAGGAGACATTGTGAGTACCAAGCAGCGACAGCCTAGAAGCACGGAAAATCACTATGCTGCGAGACGATTTATGGCAAGATGAAACGGTCCCATAAACTTTGATTGCTCCAGGGACTGTTACCATGTTAATGAGGCACAGACCAATAATAGATGTTTGTGTTTGGTGAGGAGACATCTAAATAAGATGAATTATCCTTCTAGGAAAAATGACAATTTGAAGGCAAACATTTAAATCCTCTCTTCATAAACACTGATGGATGGAAACAAAGAAAAATGTTCAAAGGGATAAGCTCCCAGGGTGGTGCTTGAAAACTAAAGGATGGAAGCAAGGAAACAGGGCCCTTAAATGGTAAGAGGACAGCAACGCCATAGCAGGAGAAGCTATCCTTGGGTGTTCAGCCAAGATGACAACTATAGTTGCGAACAATTAATCGAAAACTCAAAATAGTAGTGCAAGTTGTCAATGTTCTCAAGACAGACAAATTACACAGTCTGTGGTGAAAGATATGCCACTTCCCTGATCCAATTATTATACATTGTGCATGTTTATTGAAAGGTCATATTGTACATCTAAAACATGTACACTTACTGAATGTTGATAGGAACAAAATATATTAAGTAAAATAATAAACAAAGGAATCCTTGTGTAATTCCATGTACATAATTCACTTTAAGTTTCTTCAAAGTCAAGGGACCCCAAAGGATACAACTATCGAAATGACATCCAGTCTCCTTCTGTAATGTTTTCATGTGGTAGGAAGCCAGGGGTCATGTGACATCTCCATTACCATAACAAATTAGAGATATTGGAATGAACCACTGAATGTATGGAGACAATCTTGGTTAAATTTGGTTGTTTCAAGTTGGCTGGTTTGGTAGAAAACCAAAGGAAGTGGGAAAAGACACTCATTTTGTGTGAATACTGGGTTACTTGGAAGTGCAGTCTACCTGATGAATTAGTTCAGCTCTCTTCATTGCAATCTCAGAACATGGGCAAAATGCAGACAACTTTTCTGCCATAGGAAAGCAGACATGACTTTGAGTTAAGCCATTAATAAGAGTTGACTGAACGCAAGCCACCAGAGCCTACTCTTTGTTCTTATATTCATGTCATCATTTTATAAGTGAAGGATTCAGGGCATTGGGTAAAATGCAAACCCCCTCCACATTTTCTTTGTGGCGTTATTCTTCTGATGCATTTCCCAGCCTCCATATAGCTTCCCTGTGCCACAGCGTTCATGCTGATCCAGCTGACTATAAGCTCAAATGTGAAAAAATATGACAAAGAAAATGCTGTGAGTTCTGGTTATTGGGTCTCAACAATGGTTATCTAACTGATACAGAACATGGCTACCAGAGAAGTGGAAACACGGCAGCATGAGATTGAGAAATCTTTGGAATTTGTTTGTAGGAACTTGAATACAGAGATGAGGGGAATAGAAGTCGTAGACTGTTGCAAGCAGAGCTTCTGGGTAATTCTTTGCAGATCTCGAAAGATCAGAATGATGACAGGAATATGAGACCAAAGAGTAGGCTCAGGTTGTTTCAGTTCAGAGTTGGACTGGACTCAAAATCAAGTCTGTTCTCCTGCGGAGAAAAGTTGTCTACAATTTGCCCATGTTCTGAAACTGCATGAGATTGGAATTTAGACAGTTGGACTAATTCATCAGGTAGATTGCATTTCAAAGCTACCCAATATTCAGGGTGTAGCATGAAAGATGTCCAATGTTTTCACCAATATTTATAATGAGAATATGTGACAGAGAACAGAGCAAATGCATTGAAGACATCTAAGAAATCAGTAAGACGTCACTTGTTGCACGACGAAGGGCACAAAACTATCAACTTTGCATTTGAGAAAAGACTCTGACAGAAGCTCAATAAGAACTTCCTAAACAATTATTTCTCCAAAATTCATTTCAATGTGCCAAGCCATAGTACTCAGACATTGCCACAACTGTAATAAAAGGAACCTGACCATTGTTTCCATTGGCAATGAATTTTGGCATTATCTATGTAGGCCTGTTTTATTGACCTGTATAGTGCAAGAGTTCTAGGGTCAGGGAGGCTTCTACCCAGACTTTAAACTCCTAGGAGGCCAGAAAAGGGGCCCTTGAGAGATCAGTGCACGATGGTTGGGGTGGGGGGACAAAGAAGGGCAAAGACACAGTGGAAACCTTATGTAGTCAGAGACGCCAGGAATGTGGACTGCTAGGCAAGGAAAGTTGCAGTCCACAAATGATGCCAGCCAAAGAAAGAGGTCTGTGGCTTGCATCCAGCAGGTCGTTCGTAAAGGCCTGTCCACATCCTGTGGAGCATACATCTCAACACCACATACACTAGATGGAAGATAGAGAGCTGTAGGATCTCATATTTTCCCTTCTGAGTTTTGTTATTGTTTTGTTAAGAGTCTTTTTATCCAACCCCTCCTTTTTTGAAATGGATATATTTATCCTGTGCAGCCTTAAAATTATATAGCTTGTTTGCATTTTTACAGAGGTTCACTACTAAGAGTTTGCACTGTGTCTCAGATGAGATCTAGACATGCGATTTGGAAAATTGTTGAAGCTGCTGAGACTAAGAAAGTGATTATTTCATGTTCAGTTGTACAAATGATATTTTTAAGAAGAATTTCGACCTTCTGTTTATTTGGAGATCAAGCATGGTTTAGGGAGATGTATTTGCTACTCATGTAGATGGTGGAGGGCTGAAGTGACAGTGAAGCCAGTTGGTAGCAACTTGAGGAGCTTAGGATCTGCCCAGTACATGGTGGAATACACTGCATGTGTCTGGTTGAGAAATGGAGGTGAGTCCTGGAGCACTTATCCATAGTGTTCCTTAAACCCCTTCCTCTATGTCACTGTTTGTCTGCTGCTTGCTTTCCACCATAGGTTGAATAATTTCACACCATTATCCCTCTTTGAGGTGTGGCTGTAAGGTATTCTGTCCCAGGAAAGGAAACACTGAACCTCTTATTTTTGAATCCCTTTTCTCTGCTAAATCACTGGCATTTTGAAAACTAAGGACAAATCTCACTCTGTCAGATAATGTTGCTAATAACTATCTGACTGGAAGGTAATAGTAATAATGATGGTAATGATGAGTCCCCTTGTAAATGCTGCATGTATTAAAGACCAAAGAAGTACAAGAGTAGGAGAAAACATCAAGAAAGCAGATAAGGAGTAGCAGAAGGAGGAAGATGTGAGGATATGCAGTAACTTGAAGGAACAAAGAAAAGCTGCACGGAGTGTATAGCTGGTTACTTTTGCTGACTTAGCTTGTACCTCAAACTTCACTGAACATGAATAGAGGTTTTAAGGTCAAATACCATAGTATGGGACAAATAAATACATATATAAACCAGAAGGAGCTTGTTTCTTTTATGGTCAGTTAATCGAGATGATCTCTAAATTTTATTACTGTGTAATGTTCTCTGTAAACAGCAAACATTGTTAAAAACATATAAGTAATTTATACATTTTATATCAGTGTAAAGAAGATGCAAATGGTTTGAAAAAATGATACAATGAATGACAAAGATCTAACTTTTATATCAAAACGGTTATGAGGATTGTTAGGAATTCTTATGTTAATCATACTGCAAATTACAGCTTTCTATGTCAAGGGCATAGAGCATTATTTCACCTGGCTGCATACAGGAATCAGAAGTCAATATGTACGCTATTGGTATCATCACTGAAAAATGTAATTTCTGAAACATGACACATTGCATGCATTAATAGCACACGTTAATAATTGCCAAATTTATTTAAAAATAATATTTTCCAGATGGAACAGGAGTAAGAGGTGAATACTAATGTGACACAAATATTCATAGATATAGTTCTATAATGTTGCCATAAAGAAACTTCAGTCAAGTAGGATAAAATTTATGAATTTTGCTTTTTAAATTTTTTTTTAGATTTTTTTATAAGTACATGTTTACGGCGTATGTTAATATTCTTTGTGTGGAGTTGACACGTGTTTAACACAACTTGACTGCCCTCCATCCTCTCTCCCTCTCCTCCCTCCCCTTCTGTTCCCCTCCCCCCACATCTTCAGATCCCTTTCCCATACGAACAAGATATACCTCCCTAATTCCTTTTATCTGTCTTTTATTCTTCCCTTTATTTCTGTTCTGGATGTTTCATGTAAAAGAAATCATGTGATATTTGATCTTGTGCATGTGATTTACTTTACTTAACATGCATGCATCCATCTTCTTGCCAATGACTCCAGTTTATTTTTCTTCATGGCAGCATAGTATTCCTTATCTCATCAATACCTCATTTTCTTTGTCTATTCATCTCTCAATGCATATGTAATCCACTTCTAAGGTTGAGCTAGTATGAATTGTGCTGCTATAAACATGGGAAATCATGGATCTGTGTAATAAAATAACTTTAACACTTGGGAAAATTAAAAGTTCTCTTCAGTAAGAATGTCTCATTCTTTTTAAAGAAATCATGAGAGTTTTGGTCAACTAAATAAACACAAGTAACATAGCTGGTGCTTTTACTTTATGCTGTAGTCTTATTTTGTGTTACTACACACAATATCAAACACTCACTATTTAGAAGAGAAGAGGATAAACTTAGTGTATTATTTGGAGATATTCTGTCCATAGTCAGCTGGGTTCAAAGCAGGAATATTATGGCAGAAATTCTGAGCAGAGTACAGATTCTTACACTATGCAGCCAGACAGCAAAGAAGAAAAACTGTAGCAGAGAAAATTAATAGATGGATATATAAATGCACATATCTCCACAGCCTACTCAAACAAGACCAGAATCATGATATACTACTCATGAAACAAACATTTCTTGATCCAGCGAACTGACTATTAGCATTAATATTCAAGAATGAGCATGGTGGTGCATGCCTATAATCCCAGCACTTGGAAGGTTGAAAACAGGAGGATCACTATGAGTTCAAACTGTGTGGTGAGACCCTGTACTATGCACTTTAGAAGTAACATTCAAAATCTTCCTATTGTCAAATTCCTACTAAAACATATATCTTTAGGCCATAATTAATCTCTAAATAAAAACAACAGGAAGTTCATAATTTGGCCTACTATAATAGAGCTATCCTACATGATACTGGAAATGCAACAATGCTTCTTTCCCAAGTCTTAACGGTTTATACCCATTTTAAAGTCCAAATTCAAGTTTCTTCTGAGACTCAAGGCAAAGACTCAAGGCAAAATCTTAGCTGTGAACCTCTATAAACATGCAGTCATAAAATTCAAACTATGATGACAGGAGGTATCTCAGTTAATTTTCTCTCATTGCTGGGACAAAATATCCAACACCCAAAATTAAGGACTGAAAGGTTTATTTAGGTCACAGTTAATGGAGGTTGCAGGTCGTACTAACCTGGCTCCAAGGCAAAATGGTGCATGACAAAAGTCAGCAGTTCACAGTGGCGGACAGCAGCAAAGAGCAAAGGAAGAGGCAGCAGTTGTGGCAGCTAGGCAGCCTCTCTCCATTCCTTATAATGTATTCAAGGTATCTGCTCCACAGCAAGTGTGACACTCACACCCATAATCTCAGCATTAAATCATGAATTAATCATAAACTCCACAAGCCATCTCAATGACTGCATGAGGCTTTGGCAGGACAACTAGACATAAATCATAACAGGAAGAAAACATCCTATTCTACAAGGGAGAAATAAAGGAATAGAAAAGTCATATGATAGCAAGAAAGAAATCCAGCAAAAAAAGAAATAATAATAATCATTGCCATAGTCCCACATCAAATATGTACCAGACACAATAGTAAAATGTGAATTTCGAAGGATATCAATAGTCCACCCCAATGGCCTTGCTAGTCACAGTCTTTATAACCTCTCTTTGTCAGACTACACGTAATATACATAAATTCCTTAGTTAACATTCCTTATTTCTGGGACCTTTGGCTTCCTGGGACGCCCACTAAAACTTGGATTGCACTTTAATGAGTTCACATGCAGCGCTTTTAACGCTTTCCTTGCTAGGCTTGCACGGCCTCCCTTTGAAATCTGGATGAAAACTTCTCTGACTTCATGACTCCTACATTCTTGAATGTAAAAGTAAAACCAGCATCCCAAACCTGGTGCCAAAATCTGCTATCAACAAAAGCAGTAACCAGGCCCTTTTGGGCCAGCATGGCAGTGGACTCTGAGTGTTTCCATGATTGAACTGGGTAAAATGAATTCAAGAAAACCCGACAACCAGGAAAATCTTCACAAAAAAGTTTGACATCTTATATCCATGAGCTATATCTTGTTGTTTCTTGAGATGCCATCAAGACATCATTATATTTTGTCCTTAATCAAAGGCCTTGCTGTTATTATCCCATAACACTGATATAGCCATAAAGTGGTCACATTTCCCAAATCATGCTTATCTCCCATGTTGTACATAGATAAGTATTTCTCTTTACGTCCCTCTCAAAACTGACACCAGAAGCTACTTTTCACTATAGAGATATTGAGTTTTCTTGATTAGGAGGAAGAAGTTCAACTCATAGTATGTGGTCAATGCATGTTCCTCACCAACAAATTCAGAATTATTTTTATTTCTTTCAAAAATAGGAAGCTAGGGAGGGGTGTGGTGGTGCATGCCTGTACTTCCAGCACTTGGGAGGATGAGGCAGGAGGATCAGTGTGAGTTTGAGACCATCCTGGGCTACAAAAGTGTGTTCAAGACCTGAACTGCATAGTGAGACTTTGTCTCAAAAAGACAGAAAAAAAAGGAAGATAGTTTAAATGGAAAAAATACAAACATATGCTCTATCCTATCATCTTCTGAGAACAGATGACCATAGGCAGAGCTTCTCTGGCTGAAAGTAAAACTTTATTTTACCCAAATAAAGCGAAGTTACTGCAGAAACCATGAAACATATTCCCTGAGATATAATAAGACAAGGATATATTGAAAAAATGAAAAGGAAGCTGTAGTAAAAAACCAAAAAACAGGAAAAAAAGATAAGAAGACATACATAGCTAATGTTAAGAAAAGAGTATGACAAAAAAATTGAAACTCAAAATTTAAAATCTGTTCATTAGGTCCAGATAAATTTGCTTCAATGAGAGTCAATCCTACTCATTTATTTATTTATTTATTTATTTATTTATTTATTTATTTATTTATTTATTGTCTTTTTGAGACAGGGTCTCACTATGCAGTTGAGGCTGGTCCTGAGCTCACTTTTGTAGCCCAGGCTGGTCTCGAACTCGCACCAATCCTCCTGCCTCAGCCTCCCAAGTGCTGGGATTACAGGCGTGAGCCACCATGCCCAGCCAATCCTACTCATTTAAAGTGTTTCTGTGTTGCTCCTTCAGAATTGCTTCATCATTCTATAAAAATTAAGTAATCATCTGCTTATATCACTACTGATGTAGACATCTGTACTTGTGTTTTTATTTCGCTTGGTGCTAAATTAATCTGTTTCTAATGTACTATTACTTTAAAGCATAGGATCTTGTTACTCTTTTTAAAAATCTGAATTAATTCTGAAATCACAGTGAGTTAATTAGAAAACAAGGGTGGCTGAGGATGTCTACTGAAAGTTAGTTCTGTAAGAAAATAGAAAGGAAAACAATGACTTGTATGATGAGGTAGGAATAAATTCAGAGGATTAAAAATTCATTATAATTTCTAAAAGTCATACAGGTAATTGAGATACAATAATTTTGCCTCTGAGGTAAGATTTAATTTTACTTCATTTTGTCCCTTTGAGACAGGCTTTCACTATGCAAACTAGCCTTGAATTCACTTTGTAGCCTAGGCTGACCTAAAACTCACAGCGACACTCCTGCCTGGTCCTCCAAGTGCTACGGTTCAGACATGCACTGCCACACAGCCTGGCTATCAGGCATCTTAAGGAGAGGCTCTACCAATGAGAATACCACCCCAAAAAATAATAATGCAGATAACCACAGAGAAGAATAATAGCAAAGCTACTAACGAGTTTTAGAGCATGACAGCAAGCTATGTTTCCATAGTAGTTGAAACAACAAATTTTGGATTTAACGTAAATAGTGAATGGCTTCCCTTGCAAGGCACCAGTTTTGAGGTTGTGGAGAACTTACTCTATCTCTATGGTAAGCGGAGTTGCCACATCTACATAGCATATGTACTAAGAGGACCTACTTCATAATTTCCTTCAGTAAATTAGAATCAACATGAGGTGGCCAGATAGCTCAGTAGACTAACGCACCTGCTTAGGCAGGCTAAGGGAACAGCGTTCGATCCCTGGCATGCTGTGGTGGCCATGCCCCTTGGCACAATAAGATGGCAAATGAGAATGGGCATGGTGGTATGCCTGTAATCCCAGTGCTTGGGAGGCTAAAACAGAAGGATCACTATGAGTCCAGTCTGTGTAGTTAGACCCTGTAGACTCTGTACTAAATACTTTAAAAAAGTTAGAATCAAGATGATTAAAAATCAACTGCTGTAACACATATAATAGTTGAGAAGACTGAGAATGTGCACTTAAAAGTACTATCTTTTAGAGCTGGGGAGATAGCTCAGTACAATAAGTGCTTCCCTGGCTAGTGAAAGGGCCTGAGTCCAATACCTGGTTCTGAAAAAGAAAAAAGTAGTCTATTTTAAATCTTTCTCACTCGGGGCTTGGGTTCTGTCTCTGTCTCTATTTCTGTCTGTCTTTCTCTGTCTCGGTCCCTGCCTTTCTCTCTGTCTCTGTCACTCTCTCAGGCTCTCTCTCTCTCATTCTCTCTTTCTCCTCATGTATCCACACATGGTCACAAGAAAAAAATAACTTTGAATTTAATATTAATAGCATAATGAGGTATGAGAATTTTGAGTGAAAATTAGTGCTTGGGAAAAAAAAAAAAAAGCATGTTTCTTTAGCAAACAAATTAGTAAAACAAATGAACAAGAAAACATCCACACCAGCTCACTTAGGAAATTCAAAAGCAAAGAAGTGGGAGCCAGTGCAGACAAAGTAATAAGAGAGTAGTGGTAAGAACAGAAATCACTGGGACCATAAGATAGATCGGCAGGTGTGAAGTAAATCAGACGCACAAGTGAAATATCACTTGGTTTCTTTTTATGAGAAACCCAAAGTATAAATATCTTAAAGAGCAAATGGGAAAGATAGGAGATAGGAATAAGAAAGGCTTTCTTGTTTGTTTTTAAAAACAAGGTCTCCTTATGTGGCTGAGGTTGAGCTTGAACTTGGAGCAATTCTTCTCCCTTCATCTTTCTATGTGCTGAGATTACAGGTGTACAGCGTGGCACCTGAATCTTGTTTCCTTCTGTTTTATTGCTTTCATTCTTCCTCCCCTCTCTACCTTCCCACCTCCCTCCTCCTTTTACTCCTCTCTTTTTCCTTTATTCCTGCCCTCCCTCGCTGTTTTCTTTCTTCCTTCTTTTTCTTTCTAAACATATCTGTCTGTCTGGTTGGAGGAAGAGTTTCACAATGTAAGGAAGGCCGTCCTTGAACTCGCTGGCACAGCCCAGGTGCACAGCTCAATTTGTTTACCAGAGATAAATTTTAGTGGCATCTCAGTTACTCTCCTCTCACTGCTGGTACAAATACCTGACACCAAACATGAAGGAAGGAAAGGTTTATTCAACTCACAGTTCCTGGAGGTTTCAGTCCATACTTGGCTGGCTTCGAGGCTGAGTGGCTCAGGGCAGAGAGCAGCAGCTCATGGTGGCAGAACAGTGACAATGGCAACCCAGAGAGTCTGTCTCTCTCTTATACCACATTCAGGCTCTCCATCTCAGGCTGTCCACCTCAGGCTGTGTATGACACTCACACCCATATTCCTAGAGTACTAAAACCCATAATCCATCCTTGGATCACCCATAATCCCAGTGGATCATGAGTTAATCTCAAACTCTAGAAACTCCACCCCATGACTGCATGAGGTTTTGGAGGGACAACTAGACACAAAACTTAACAAGATATATCTTGATATATTATATATACATATATATATAAAGATATATATAGTATGTATATAAAGATATATTATATATATACATATATATGTATATATATAATTTTTATGTATTTAGTACAGAGTCTCACTATACAGCTCAGGTTTTTGATGATCTTGTTTTCAGCCTCCCCAGTGTTGAGACTGCAGATGTGTGCCACCACCCCCAGATTTGTTCATAGGCTCAGTGCACACCAGGGATGGAGCCAGCATGGCATGCAGGACTAGAGATCGAACTCTTGTCCCTGCACTTGCTGAGGAAGACACTTAGTCTGTTGAGCTATCTTACCAGCCCTTGTAATACATATTGATATAGTATGTATTCTCTCCTTTCAGTATTGTATATTATTTTTGTTTTTTAGTAAATAAGGCTTTATTTTTTTCCGTATTTAAGGCAGGGTCTACGAGGTGTTCAGTGTCTTACTACATAGATCAGACTCACAGCGATTCTCCTGTTTACAGCCTCCCAAGTGCTGGAATCACAGGCACGGTGACACCACGCCCAGTCTCAATGGCTGCCTCAGGCAACCCTGTGGGCGGGGCCAACACAGCACTCCCAGTGTTTGTGAAATTTTTTGAGTATTGAGAATTTATAACTGTGTTCCTGTATTTATAAATATAACTATAGCTTAATATAAACCCAGCATTTTCTAATTACTCCAATGATGTCTACATATCAAGAAAACAAAAATTACATAATTAAAATGTGTCTTCTATTTTCACAACTGTTCAACATTATTAAATATGGCCTAGCTAAAATTTCTATTTGACTTTCAGCTATATGGATAAAGCAATCAAAATGATGAAACTATGCTGCTCTGTTGGTCAAATGCCTTTAGCTACAACAAAATACTGAGAACATTGCCTTGGCTGCAGGATTCAGAGGTGTCTGTCCATGGCCCTGCGGTTCCATTGTTTTATGCTTGCATGGAAGCTAAAGACCATGGTAATGGGCATTCTTTGTAACAGTGCAGTTTGCTTCACGGTGGCCAGAGGAGGAATGGGTGAAGGAGAAATAGACAGAGACAGAGAGAACAGGCCTTTAGTACCTTCTGCGAAGGCAAGCTGCATGGTCTTAGCTGCCTTCCACCAGCTCCCACCCCTAACGTTTTGCCCATCCTCAAACAGCCACAAGTGCGTAACCAAACCTCGAGTCCAGGAGCAAACCACAGCATACACCAAATAAAAATTGCTCTTAGGGCTCACATAACACTCCTGAGCCACTCTCTCCCAAAGGTAGGACTGCAGCATGTTTGGAATAAGAAGGAAACCGAACTGCCTTTACAGGCAAGCAAAGTGGCCACCCTTCCCTCAGCCACCTGCTGTGCCTGCTGCTTCATTACCACTGAGAACGCTGGCTTGAGGCTCAGTTGTCCACCCCTGGGTCAAGTGAACGAAGATATTGTATTAGAAAATCTCACCCAGTTCTTGACAGTTTCTATTCGGGTCTCACATTGCTTCTCTCAGAATTATGACCTGCAAGACCCTACCTCCTGTGTGGAACTCCACCTTGCTTTCTGTATTTCAGCCTACTATTTTCTCTGGCTTTTCCTTTCTCCTACGCCATCAAGATCACCAAACTTCATCTGAAAGTGCAATTAAAGAAATAAACACAGACACATTTTATGTATGGATAATGAGCAGAGGCAGCCCACAAAACGAGCCTCTTTTGTAGATTCATTAGCACTATAAATAGAAATAAATGTCCCTCAAGAGCTTAGAAGTAAAGGGCATAAAGAAAAATATTTACAATATCTTGATCACAATTCTACTCATATAAATTCTCTAAATCATAACAAAGCAAAAAATATTTTAAATTTAAAATGAGTAATTTTTCAACAATAGAAAGTCCAATAGTGTGTTTCAATGGGAATACAATAATTTAAATCAATATAAAATCATTTAGAAAAAGAGCAACTTCCTCTATAATGCTATAGCTTATGTTAAATGGGTCAGAATCTAGTGTTTATAGTAGTATCCCATTTCTGCAAAAGAAAGACAGACTAAAAATTCATATGGATTTTTTAAAAAAGAAAACCCGGATCAATGCATCCTACAGTACTAATATCAGCAAGCACAGTGATAGAGTACCATTATTTACATTTTGTTTTTTTAATTTATTCTTCCATCTAGGAGAAGTACTGAAAATATAAACTAGGTATAGATAGATAATAAAATAATGCAATGTGAAAAAGATGTCATCATGTTCAGTATAGTCCTTTATTCAGTATAGTCTTTCTTCCAATTTTAGTTTTTATTTTTTATTAATATAATGCACATTCTAAACATGACTGGTACACATATTTCTTCTGAATGAGCTAAGAGAACGTAAATGCATGCATAGTCCGATATTCCATGATAGTGGTGTGTTATCAGCAGAACTGGCAATGTTGGAGGCTGTTGACTTCAGCCTTTTATAGCTCAGAATGATTATCTGGCTTTACTTTTTATGCCTCATGGTTATACTTTTCTTCTGGGTAGTTAAGACCAAGTTAAAGCAAGACCTATAGAACAAAACATGTAGCTTTTGTATCTGACAAAGTCAGTCAGGGGCCGGCGGGATGGCTCAGTGATCTAAAGCAGCTGCTTGGGAAAGGTTGGGCGGCTTCAGGGACCACGGTTGGATCCCTGGCACCACGTGCTGTGCCAGCCCTGCCCTCGGGGCAGGCTGAGCCAGCCATAAAAATGAGTGAATGAACAAACAAAAGTTCTGAACAAGAAAAAAATAAATAAATAAAATAAAAAATTCTAAAAACAAAGTCAGTCAAATCCCTTTAGGGTTAACCTTGAAACTATGTACAGCGTTTTGCAGATATTTTGTCAGTGACAACTGTCTGGATGAGTCACAGCCAGTGCTTGACCAAAAATTAGAGAAAAGGAAGGGCTACAAATTAGCCAATATTTTGGCCCTCACCCTTCAAGATCAGTGAGGACTCTGAGCATAAGAGAACCAGTACTGTATCATCCTATAACTCAGTGGTGTCCCAAATTTTCTGTTCAAGGAGATTATGGGGCCACAGAGGAAAAGGATTGATGATGTAAAGTGTGCCTAAGGAGAGTCACCTACAGAGAAAACATTCTCTCAGGCTTTCACAGAGAGGAAACTATTCAGTATAGTCTTTATTAACATGCCTGACACCTGTGTAAGACTCTCAGTATTACTGACTGATAATGTCTGTGTCCATTACCTGACATATTTGAAATTTTTTGTTAAAATATAAATGAAAATACTTATTAAGAGCTTGTGATCAGATTATTATTTAAACTTTGAGTTTTCTTCCTCAATTTCAATACTGGGGTAGAAAATAATCTCTATCAGAACCTTGTGGCCTATAGAATTATTGCTACATTATATCAAATGAGTTGATGTTCATATATTCGCTAAGAACCCAGTAGTTTTGTTTCACACTGAAGTATCAGGGTAGTTTGGACATATTTTTATATCTCATATATGAGATGCTGATATTCTACTGGGAAGAATCTTATCTTGAAAAATGCATACTACTTCAATTTGCTATAATGCTGATTTGCCATGAAAACGAAACCTGCAATGCAGGGACTGGAGTTTGATCCCCAGCATGATGTGTTGGCCCATCCCCTGGGATATGCTAAGAAGGCAATGGAGACTGGGCGTGGTGGCGAGTGCCTGTGATCCTAGCACTTGGAAGGCTGAAAACAAGAAAGCCACTACAAATCCAATCTGTGAAGTGAGACCCCATAGACTCTGTACTAAATATATCTATCTATGTATCTATCTATCTGTCTATCTACACACACACACACACACACACACACATATATATATATATATATATATATATATATATATATATATCCATATATTCATCTTTTTTAAGGGCATAAAGTTATTCTTCCCATGTGATAGGTAGGAGACTAGATAAATCCTCTAGATTTTCTCCTTAACCCCAGTAGCACTTTTATGTAATGCATTTAATGAATTGTCTTATTCTAATCTATATCTTTAGATGTCTGAATCTGTATTTATTTTGACAACTTCTGGAATTTATATACATAAAGAAAAGCTATTTAGAGAAAACAAGAATTGTTTAGAATCATGTTGACAAGTGCAATCTGTATTATCAGGAGAAAATTATTTCTAAAAACCTATATGCAAAAGAATAGTACTGAATATTTGCAAGGGACTAATCTGCAACTATATGTCTGTTTCCATAAATAAGCACCTTTATCAGCATTTCACTAAATTTCTGCTTCACTTTAGGTGGCAACATGGAAAATTGTGATTTAATTCAAATATACCTTCTACTCAAAAAAATGAAATTAGTTTTCATTCTATACCATACAAGCTGAATCTAAAGTACAAAATAGGACTTATCACAAAGCACAAAAGTATTTTAAAATGAGAACTATATCTACCATAAGGAATAAAACACTAAATGAAGCAATTCACTCTAGGTGCATTTTAGTAAGAATAGGTTAAAACAATGTGAAGAGAAAAAAGCAACAATGAAAAGATGATTCAAATTAGAACTAACAATTTACATAGGTAACATAATTATATTTTTCTTTCGTATATCAAAGGGAATAGATACACCTCATGATACAGTAATTAGTAATCAAGTAATATAAATCTCAAAATAGCTAAAAGGACAGATTTTTGATATGCTCACCACAAGTAAGGTAAAGTGAAAGAAATGTTAATTAACTTGACTGCATATCTCTATAATACATATGTAGATGAAGACATAACAACCCCACAAATACATACAATTATTAATTCATGATTGAAAGTAAAGTATTACAAGGCATAGTGTAAGGAAATGTCCACTACAAATCAGACAGGCCTCTATTTAAGTCCCAATCTAATCAGTAAAGACTCATAAAGTTATAGACAAATAATTTTCCCGAGTTTCAGCTTTTCTGCTTGTACAATAAATGTATTGAACTGGATAACTCTTTTCTTGCATTCTGTCTCTGAAATCTTAAGTCTTATCTACCCAACAAATTACCTCCCTTCTCGTAAAACTTGCTTTATGCTCACGTTATATCACTAGATGCATTTTATTTGTGGCTGAGGATGCATTCAAGGCTTTTTGTAATTGCCTGCTAAATGTAAACTCTTGCACTAAATATTTTTCTACTTTTATTTATTTTTTGGCAAGAAAAAAATTAAGGTTTATTAAAGCAAGTGTTAATGTTCAATTATTTATCCAATCTTGCATACCTATATCTGCTGATCTGAGAAACAGATTTGACTAGAAAAATACATACTATGACAATGATTGTCAATGTGTGTTCTTTTTTACTTTTTTATTATTTTTTGAGACAGGATCTAGCTCTGCAGTTCAGTCTGGTCTTGAACTCACACTGATCCTCCTGGCTCAGCCTCCCAAGTGTTGGGATTACAGGCATATGTCACCATATCCAGCAGTTTTTGTTATTTTTTAATATTTATTTATTTATTTTTAATTTATTTTTAAATTTTTATTAATTTCAATAAGAAAGATAGCAATGAGACAGTTTCAGAACATGTCGGTAGGACAGCCACAATAATCAATATGATGCATAATGTTGTCTTTATAGCAGTTGTTTTGAGAACAAGATGCAGGCATAAGCTTACTAAAGACTATTGTTACAAATATTTCTTCTAATTGAACTAAGAGAAGCAGTTGTATACATAGTCTAATATTTCATAAGAGTAGTGAGTTATCAGCAGAACTGGCAATGTCGGAGGCTGTTGACTTGAGGCTTTTACAACTCAACATACTAAGTTGGCTTTACTTTTTATGCCTCATGATTAAACTTTTCTGCTGGGTGGTTAAGGTCAAGTTAAAGCAAGACCTATGTAACAAAACATGTAGCTTTTGTATCGGATAAAGTCAAACAATGTGCAGCATTCTGTAGAACTTTTCTGAGTGTCAGCCCTCTGGATGATTCACACCCACTGCCTGACCAGTTTGCTTTCTGTAAAAGCCTGAGAGAATGTTTTCTCTCTAGGTGACTCTTCTTAGGCACACTACACATCATCGATCACTTTCATCTGTGACCCCATAATCTCCTTGAACAGTAAATTTGGTCAGTAAGGACTCAGAAAAACAAGAGAACCTGTACTGCACTACATATTTAAGCAATTGAAAACAGTAACTAATTCATTATGCTTGAAGTTACAAATAAAATGTAATAATTAAATCAATAGTGGTGGCACAATATATTGATGACACACTTTTAGAGAAGTCAACTTCATAGCAAAACTATGAAAACAGTGGAAAAAATGTAAACATATTTTTTCTATAAAAGCAGCACATTTTAATAAATCTTATATATATATATATATATTTTCCTATTCAATGGCACATAGAGCCGGGCATTGTGGCTCATGCCTGTAATCCCAGCACTCGAGAGGCTGAGGCAGGAGGATTGGTGTGAGTTCAAGACCAGCCTGGGCTACAAAAGTGAGCTCAAGGCCAGCCTCAACTGCATAGTGAGACCCTGTCTCACAAAGACAATTAAAAAAAAAAGAACAGCACATGGTAAACAGGTACAAGACAAAATAACAGTGGAAGTGTCTGGACAAATATTTGCTTGGATTATTTCATTACATGACTTCTTGTACGTTTTAATCTATTTAATAATATTTTCTTCAAGAACCAGCCAAATAGCTCTGTAGATTAAGGCACCTGCAAGCATGTGCATGGGCTGGGGTTTGATCCCCAGGCCTACTGTGCTGGCCCCACCCCCAGGGCATGCTGAGATGGCAGTTGAGCCTGGACATGGTGGCATGAGCCTATAATACCATCACTTGTGAGGCTGTAAACAAACAAATCACTATGTGTCCAATCTAGTAGATAGAACTTAATCACCCTGTAGACCCTTCTCTAAAATACAAAATAGTAATAGTCTCTTCAATAAAGTATAATATATATAGGTATATATATATATATATATATATATATATATATATATATATCACTATATATCACCATTAGTCTAAGCTACACAGTGAGACCCTTTAACAAATTTGTCTGTCTGTCTGTCTGTCTGTCTGTCTGTCTATCTATCCTATCTATCTATTATCTATCTATCTATCTATCTACCTACCTACCTATCTATCCTATCTATTTATCACCTTTTAAAGTTGTATTTCCTTTGTTTAGTATTTACTACGCAAACAGTTAATGATCAGTGATTATGTAATCAATCATTTTAGCACATTACTTTAATGGTAAACAATTCAGAAAAAAAGAGTTTGGCTCCTGAGTTTCACATCAAACAATTCTATGGATTTCAAAGCTCTCAATCACACACCTAAAAAATGTGCAAAGTTATATCAACTCAGACATATTCTGTGAGGGTTACATAAACAGATGCTTATCACTTGCCAGATACACGGCTGATATTTTGTCTCACACTCATGTAGGTGTAGGAAGAGCTAAAACTGTAGGAAGAGCTAAAAGGGCTCTTGCCCTTGTTCAAGCAAATATATAAGAAATACATTGCCTGCAAATATATTTTTTTAAATCAGTTCTTGGGGAAAATTCTTAACTGTGCCTTTTTAGGAAAGCAAGAAAAATTTCAGCAGCAAAGCAATAAAGTGCCCTAGGAAGGTTATAATTACATTATTTTTCAAATTTGCAGAAAGCTAAGAAGCAATATTATCATTAATAATAGCAGCTGGTACTTGTAATAAAGTGTTTACTCAGTGCTGGTAACTATTCTAAGTGCTTTGTGCATGACAACTCACTTAATCTTCAAAATTATGCCACAAACTACTTTTAAGCCTCTTTATTTCAGCACATAAGACTGTGTGTTTGGTCATTTACAGATTGCAGCTATAGGGCCTGGACTACTTCAACCCTACCACAGCAGAAGCTCCATTGGTATCCTAGTTACCAACCTTGCTAACACTAGTCATGAGGGCTTTCTTTTCTTCTCTCACACAGTGACTCTGTACTTATGTTGTAAAAGTTTGCTACAAAAGGTTGTAGGAAATAGATGTCCCAGGAGTGTCTCCTACAGTTAACTGCTATTGTTTGTATTTGTATTTATTTATTTATTTATTTGTTTGTTTGTTTGTTTGTTTGTTTTTGCAGGACTAGGACTCAAGCTCACGACCTTGTACTTGCCAGGCAGGCACTTATGCCACAGAGCTATCTCTCTGGCCCTGTTGTTTTTATTTTTGGCACACTATCACACTGTGTAGTCCAGCTTGGTTTAAAAATCATTCTGCTGACGAGTCTGGCCCTTGAGTTGGCAGTAGTCCTGCCCACAGTGCTGGATGACAGGCATTTTTTCCACCATATATAACCTTAAACTATTTAAATTTAGATATTTAAAATACACCTTCTCTAATGTGAAAGCTTTAATTCAAAATTGATATTTAGCACAGCAATCTCCCTTAAGCAGTGCCTCAGTTACTTTTTCTCATTTCTGGGACAAGTACCTGACATCAACAATTAAGGAAAGATTGACTTAGCTCATAGTTAGCAGACCTTTCATTCTGTATACAGCTGCTTTCAAGCAAAGTGGCACATGGCAGAGTGCAACCTTATATGGCAGTAGAAAACAGCAAAGAGCAAAGGGAAGGGTGCCAGCGGAGGCTACTTGCAAGCCTCTCTTCCTTACATCTGCATGCAGATTATCTGCCTCAGGGCAGAGGTAGGACACTCATAATCTCAGCACTGGATCATGAATTCATCACAAACTCTAGAAGCCACCCCTGTGGCTGTGTGAGGCTTTTGGAGAACAACTAGACACAAACCATAACAAGCATCACACGTATTAAAATTTTTGTATCACTTTTAAAAGTTTTTTAAAAATGTGATCAAGTACTACTTCATAGGCCATAGCTTTCTAGAGTCTGCTTACTGTACAGGTTATCAGGAATCAGTATTTTCAAACTGATTGCAATTGTGGTAAATTCACAGACAAAGAACAGTGGCTTTTGTGTCACTTTTAATAGCTCTTTTCTCTAACAAAGTGCATTTGCACAGTGCCACCAACCTTGAAAAACATTAATTTAAATATATTAATGGATACATCTTTAGGAATGAGTCATTAAGAATCATGCTAGAAAGGGAAGGGATAAAGTTTAAGGAAGTAACTGACCAATGAACAACTCAGTAACTCATTAAGGCAAATGTGAATAATGTTTGCTAATGTGTACAGCACTGAGCCTCGTAGCATTCACAAACAGGGAAATGAACAAATTAAAGGCTGGGGAGAAGACACAAAACATAGCTATTAGTTTTATTTAGAATGTCATCTTAAAGAAAGCATAAATACTTGGAATTATTTTAATGTAGGTCTCTATATTTTATTATAAAATCTAAGAAATTAAATAGCATATACGTGCCACAAAGATAAATATCTTACTTATATTTAGCATGCTAAAATGGGAATATATTAATTTTTAGTAATTCTGTAAAATAATGTTTTTGCCTAAGCTGCTTGATTGCTATGTGAAACATAAATGTACAGAAATATTTAACAGTACAATAATTCACATTAACATATTAAATATCTTCAATTTTTATTTATTTATTTACAATTTGAAAGGAAACAAGCTTAAAATTTTAAGGGAAGATGATAGGAGGGTAACAGTAGCTAATCTTCAAATTAGTCACTCAAAGTCTAGAATAGAGAAATTATTAGTATCACTATTTTCACTGAATATATGTATATGTATATGTATACGTATACGTATATGTATATGTATATGTATATGTATATGTATATGTATATATAGGTGTATATGTCTATTTGGCTTTTCCCTTTCTTTTTTCTGCCAGTCCCCATCCTAGTTTACCCTTCCCTTTGAAGTTTCTATACACTTTATAATATTTATTGTATAGTTTGGATATTATTTACTCTTTCAGTTTCTCACAGTAGGAAATAATACAGTACTTACATGTGTGCATATGATTTGTTTCACTTATGAGTATGGTCTCTTTTTTTTCACAAAAAGTATTTATTGAGAACTTACATGATGAAATCTATGAAACATAGATTTGAAAGGTTTCATATTTTAATTTCACAGTCACTCAGCAGCAGAGAATATAATTGATTATTGATAATTGGAAATTTCCTAATTGCTGAAAATTTTAATCTGTCCTATGAAGGACATTCCTTTTGTTGGAAATATTAGAGGGCTGTAAAGAGTCAGATGTAAAATATCAATTCCATGTTAAGTGTAAGGCACTTGATATTCAGAAAAGCAGTGATGCTAAGCTCAAGTACCTATGTTATAGAGTAATAGCCTCACTAAGCTTCTCTTCTGGATGGTTAACAACTTAAGTTTGCAGACCTAAAAATTAGAGGGGAAAAAAAAAGGGCTACAAAGACAGCCAATATTCGGGTCAAAGAGGACTCAGGACATGGGAGGACTAGTCTCTTCAATTTAACATATATATTTCATGGAAAAATTAGGCAACAGTAATTAAAAAGATTCTAGCCTTGAACATTGACCTTTTAAATGTAAAATAACCAAAACAGTTTTGAAAATAGAATAAAATTGGAGGATTTACACTAGCTGATTTTAATAAGGAAGAATCTTCATAAAGCATAAATTTTGTCTCTTTTTGAAACTTGTCAAAAGAGATTAATTGGATAAAAATGCATACATTAGCAAAACAATTTTAAACGAAGTTTCAAGAAGAGCACAGAGAGCTTTTTCAATAAATAAATACCGCAAGACAAGGACATTCATGGGCAAAACATGAACTTTAATTCATAATTTATATCATACATCAAAATGAAAATGAATCAAAGAATCAATTATAAAATGGAAACAAAAAATGAAAAGTACATGAAAATCTTATAAACATGAAGCAGGAGAAAAATTAAATACAATACCAAAATATATTTTATTAAGTAAGAAATTAATAAATTGATTTCATCAAAAAAAGGAAATTTCTTTTCCAGAAGACATTTATATTATCTTTTATTTTTTCCTTTAGTACCAGTGACTGAACTCAGGAACTTGCACTTGCCAGGCAACCACTTATTCAACTGAGCTATCTCCCCAGCCCAAGACATTAATACTACTAATAAGTCACAAACTGGTCTGAGCTATGTACAGCTCATTTATTTCTTTACTGCTTTTATTGAGAAAATATCTCTAATCTCAATTAAATTAAACACACCCAATTTAAAGTGAACACTAGCTTTGTTAAGTTTTTCTGGGCACAGTAAAGTGATAGGAAATATATAGTAGCCTTTCTTAATTCCAAAGACATGGAGAGGATTTGGGCAGATGACTGACATCTTCTGAGCTGAGACAAAGGAAGGTGAGAATTTTATGGACTTTTGTGAGTGAACGAGTTAGAGCATTAGTTTGAATTCCATGTAAGGAACAGATTGGGGTCTCTCCTATGAGCTCTGGAAAGCTGAGAGGACGTTGTATCCAGGACTGGCTTGGGAGAGAAGGAGAAAATGGTCACTGGGAAGACAAACTACTGTTTTAAGGGTTTTAAGCATGTTAGATGACCTCCATAATAGTTCAGCAGTTCATGCTAGTGACAAAAGCTACCAAGTTTCGCCAAGAATGTATGTGAATGGCACATAAGCTCATGAAAATATGTCCAACACCATTTTGCACTAGCAAAGTGCAAATTAAAAGCACAATTAGATTACATGATATAATT